>JAJQQW010000002.1:121377176-121388710 GCA_025583905.1 Ia io
TCATAGAAGACTTATTTAAATTGCTTATAAAGACGTTGGCTTGGGGGGATTAGGAGAAAGATGGCGACCGGCAAGAAGGTAGGGAGAGAGAGAGTGTGAGTGAGGAACCCATAGAGGAGAGTGTAGACGTGTAGACGTGTGTGGTGTGTGTGTGGGTATGAGCTAGGGTCAGATAGATTCTGCAGGGCTTCCAAGGGGCTGCCTAACCGGGCAGTCCTAGACGGCGGAGCCCCGCGCACAAAGCGGACACATCTCGGCGGCTGGTGAGGACGCGGAGACCACGCCATCTTGAGAAACAGAGCTGCCTGAGACTCGGATCCTGGCTTCTGACACAAACCAGGACCCTGCAGCCACTGGGGACAGAGAACTGCTATCACAGCTGCAGTGGAAGAAACAACAAGAATCCAGACTTCCCGGCAGATTCCCGTGAGTCAAAGAGCCTATCCCCCTCCCCGCAGGCGCACGCGGATAGCGCCATAGTAACTAATAGACACGCCCCTCACTCAAGCTGCAGAGCTTTGCGCAGGGACGCGCGCTCCGCCTTAGGGAATTTGGCGCACAGGACAGAAGCAGCTCACCTTCGGGGGGAAATCTGTCAGTGCGCACAGAGGGCTCCCCTTTGGGGAATTGGGGGGGAATTTGGCTTGCGGGTCACAGCTCCCCTTCGGGGAATCTTAGAGCGTGCACAAAGGGGCTTCCCTTTGGGGAATTTGGCGCGCAGGACGGACTCCGCCCCTCTTCGGGGATTCTGGGAGAGCGCACAAAGGCAGCTCACCTTCAGGGATTTGAGAGTGTGCGCCCTAGCCGGTTTGGCTCAGTAGTGAGAGCACACACAGGACGCAGCTCCACTTCAGGGAATTTTGGCACGCCGGACACAGCTGCCTGGGATCCCTGACTCACAGCGCATTCACACTAAGAGCCAACGACCCCAATTGTTGGTGCATGCACACACAGGGACCCTGATTCTCAACGAGAAACTGCACAAGGCAACAGAGACTCTGACACTCGATTCTTGGTGCAGATACAGGGAAACTCTGACTCCTGGCATATGCTAAGGATCTCATTTTCGGCACATACCAACAGTGTGGTGCTGACAGGGCCCCTGATTCTAAGTGTGCACACGAGACCACACGGAACACTGGGGACACTGACCCTGGGCAAGTCTGGTTCCCACCAACCAAACAGCCATACGTCCTAGTGTCAGAGCACTTCAGTGAAACTCGGGTGGAGCGAAGTCCCCACAGCACACGGCCGAAGTTCACACAAACGGAAGCTTGAGCTTTCTGGTGATAGCCAGAATGGGGAAACGAAATAACTCACAGAGGAAAGAAAATGTGGAGTCGCCAAGAAAGGAAATTAGTGAAACTGAAGCTTGCAACATGACCGAAAAGGAGTTCAGAGCAATGGTCGTGGAATTTATACATCGGATGGATGAGAAAATCAACAACTTATGCAAGAATCAGGAAGAAATGAAAAGTGATATAGCTACAATCAAAAACACCATGGAAAGTTTCAACAGTAGACTACAAGAAGCAGAGGACCGAATTAGTGAGTTAGAAGATCAGGTACAGAAACAAGCTCAATCTGAACAGCAATTGGAGAAAAAAATTAAAAAGCAGGAGGAAAGCCTAAGGGAGCTTCGGGACAACATGAAGCGAAGTAACATGCGTATAATAGGGCTGCCAGAAGGACAAGAGGAGCAGCAGGGATTAGAAAATCTATTTGAAGAAATAATGACAGAAAACTTCCCGGATATGGGAAAGATAAAAGTTACGCAAGTACAGAGAGTCCCAAGCAGGATCAACCCCAAAAGACCCACACCAAGACATGTCATAATCTCAATGGCAAATATAAATGATAAAGAGAGAATCTTAAAGGCAGCAAGAGAGAGACAGAGAGTTACCTGCAAAGGAACACCCATCAGATTGTCAAATGATTACTCAACGGAAACACAACAAGCTAGAAGTGAATGGAAGGAGGTATACAAAGTGTTGCAAAGCAAAGGACTGAATCCAAGAATACTATATCCAGCAAGACTATCAATCAAAATTGAAGGGGAAATCAGGAGCTTCGCAGACAAAAAAAGACTCAGGGAGTTTATCACCACCAAACCAGCAATGCAAGAATTGCTAAAGGGAATACTGTAAAAAGGAGAAATAAACAGGTAAGAAGGAATACAGACACAAAAATAGATATGACTACAAACAAATACCTTTCAGTAATAACTTTAAATGTAAACGGACTAAATGCTCCAATCAAAAGACATCGAGTGGCTGAATGGATAAAAAAGCATGACCCATATATATGCTGTCTACAAGAGACCCACCTCAGAACAAGAGACTCACACAGATTGAAAGTGAAGGGATGGAAAAATATCTTCCAGGCAAATGGAAATGAAAAAAAAGCTGGGGTAGCAATACTTATATCTGACAAATTAGACCTCAAAGTAAATGCCATAACAAGAGATAAGGAAGGCCACTTCATAATACTAAAGGGAGAAATCCAACAAGAAGAAAATAATTCTGGTAAACATATACGCTCCCAATATAGGAGCACCCAAATACATAAAAAAACTCCTGGAAGATATCAAGGGAGAGATTAATAGTAATACAATCATAGTAGGAGACTTTAATACCCCACTATCACCATTGGACAAATCCTCTAAACAATAAATTAGCAAAGAAACAGCAATCCTAAATGACTCACTAGACCAGATGGAATTAATTGACATCTTCAGAACATTTCACCCCAAAGCCACAGAATATACATTCTTCTCAAGTGCACATGGGTCATTTTCAAAGATAGACCATATGCTGGGTCACAGGCAAAGTCTCTTCAAATTCAAGAAGATAGAAATTATATCAAGCATCTTCTCAGATCACAGTGGCATAAAACTGGAAATCAACTACAATAAATACAATCCAAAGAAATCAAACACATGGAGACTAAACAGCATGCTATTAAACAAGGACTGGGTCACCAGAGAGATCAAGGAAGAAATAAAAAACATCATGGCAACAAATGACAATGAAAACACAACAATCCAAAATCTATGGGACACAGCGAAAGCAGTCTTGAGAGGGAAGTTCATAGCTCTACAAGCCTATTGCAAAAAACAAGAAACAATGGTAATAAATTACCTAACCCTACAACTCAAAGAGCCAGAAAAAGAGCAGCAAGAAAAGCCCAGTGTAACCAGAAGGAAGGAAATAACAAAGATCAGAGCGGAGATAAATGACATAGAGACCAAAGAAACAATACAAAAGATCAACAAAACCAAGAGCTGGTTCTTTGAAAAGATAAACAAGATTGATGGACCTCTAGCCAGGCTCACCAAGAAGCAAAGAGAGAGGACCCAAATAAACAAAATCAGAAATGAAAGAGGTGAAATAACAACAGACCCCGCTGAGATACAAAGGATTGTTACAAAATACTACGAACAGCTCTATTCCAACAAACTGGACAACCTGGAGGAAATGGACATATTCCTAGAAAAATACAACCTTCCAAAAATCAATCAAGAAGAATCTCAACAGCTCAATAGGCCAATAACTATGGACGAAATTGAAGAAGTCATCAAAAAGCTTCCAGCAAACAAAAGCCCGGGGCCTGACGGCTTCACAGGAGAGTTCTACCAAACATTCAAGGAAGAACTAAAACCTATCCTCCTCAGACTATTCCAAAAAATTCAAGAGGAAGGAACACTTCCAAGCTCCTTCTATGAAGCCAGCATCACCCTAATACCAAAACCAGATAAAGACAACACAATGAAAGAGAATTACAGACCAATATCCCTCATGAACATAGATGCCAAAATCCTCAACAAAATTCTAGCAAATCGGCTCCAGCAGTACATCAGAACGATCATACACCATGACCAAGTAGGATTTATCCCAGGAATGCAAGGATGGTACAATATCCGCAAATCAATAAACGTGATACATCACATAAACAAATTGAGAGATAAAAATCACATAGTCATATCAATTGATGCAGAAAAAGCATTTGACAAAATCCAACACCCTTTCTTGATAAAAACTCTCAACAAGGTGGGAATAGAAGGCTCATACCTCAACATAATAAAAGCTATATATGATAAACCCACAGCAAACATCATACTCAATGGACAAAAGCTAAAAACATTTCCCCTAAGAACAGGAACAAGACAGGGATGCCCACTCTCACCACTCCTGTTTGACATAGTACTGGAAGTATTAGCTAATGCAATTAGACAAGAAGAAGAAATAAAAGGCATCCAAATTGGAAAAGAACAAGTAAAGCTGTCTTTATTTGCAGACGACATGATATTGTACATAAAAAATCCGAAAGACTCCGTCAAAAAACTAATAGACTTAATAAATGAATTTGGCAATGTAGCAGGATACAAAATTAACGCCAAGAAATCTATGGCCTTTCTATACACCAATAGTGAACTTACAGACAGAGAGACTAAAAAGGCAATCCCATTTACCATCGCACCAAAAAAATTAAGATACCTAGGAATAAACTTAACTAAGGAGGTAAAAGACCTATACACGGAAAACTACAGGACACTGAAAAAAGAGATAGAGGAAGACGTAAACAGATGGAAGAACATACCATGTTCATGGATTGGTAGAATCAACATCATTAAAATGTCCATACTACCCAAAGCAATCTACAGATTCAATGCACTCCCCATTAAAATACCAACGGCATATTTCACAGACCTTGAAAGAACTCTCCAAAAATTCATCTGGAATAAAAAAAGACCCCCGAATAGCCACAGCAATCCTGAGAAAGAAGAATAAAGTAGGAGGGATCTCAATACCAGATTTCAAGCTGTATTACAAAGCCACTATTCTCAAAACAGCCTGGTACTGGCACAAGAACAGACATATAGATCAATGGAACAGAATAGAGAATCCAGATATTGATCCAAACCACTATGCTCAATTAATATTTGACAAAGGAGGCATGAACATACAATGGAATAAAGACAGTCTCTTCAATAAATGGTGTTGGGAAAATTGGACAGACACATGCAAAAAAATGAAGCTAGATCACCAACTTACACCATACACAAAAATAAACTCAAAATGGATACAGGACTTAAACATAAGACGGGAAACCATAAAAATACTAGAGGAATCCACAGGCAGCAAAATCTCAGACATATGTCAAAAGAACTTCTTCACCGATACTGCCCCTAGGGCAATGGAAGCTAAAGAGAAAATAAACAAATGGGACTACATCAAAATAAAAAGCTTTTTTACAGCAAAAGAAACTATCAACAAAACAACAAGAAAGCCCACTGCATGGGAGAACATATTTGCAAATGGCATCACTGATAAAGGTTTAATCTCCAACATCTACAGGCAGCTTATACAACTTAATAAAAGGAAGATAAATGATCCAATAAAAAAATGGGCAACGGACCTAAATAGAATCTTTTCCAAAGAAGACAGAAGGAAGGCCAAGAGACACATGAAAACATGCTCAAGGTCACTAATTATCCGAGAGATGCAAATCAAAACAACAATGCGCTATCATCTCACTCCTGTCAGAATGGCTATCATCAACAAATCAACAAACGACAAGTGTTGGCGAGGATGCGGAGAAAAAGGAACCCTCGTGCACTGCTGGTGGGAATGCAGACTGGTGCAGCCACTGTGGAGAACAGTATGGAGTTTCCTCAAAAAACTGAAAATGGAACTCCCATTTGACCCAGTAATCCCACTCCTAGGAATATATCCTAAGAAACTGGGAACACCAATAAGAAAGGAAATATGCACCCCTATGTTCATAGCAGCACAATTTACAATAGCTAAGATCTGGAAACAGCCTAGGTGCCCATCAGCAGATGACTGGATCAGAAAACTATGGTACATCTACACAATGGAATATTATGCTGCCATAAAAAAGAAGGAATTCTTACCATTTGCAGCAACCTGGATGGAATTGGAGAACATTATGTTAAGTGAAATAAGCAAGTCAATGAAAGAAAAATACCACATGATCTCACTCATTTATGGATAATAAAGAACATTAAAAACTTGAACAAAAAGATAGATACAGAGGCAGTAAAGCATCAAACAGTCTGTCAAATTACAGCAGGAAGGTTAGGGAGAAGTGGGGAAGATAAGAGATCAATCAAAGGACTTGTATGCATGCATATAAGCATAACCAATGGACGCAAAACTCTGGGGGGTGAGGGCATATATGGGAGTGGGGTGGGGGGGGCAATGGTAAGATATGTACACATATAATACCTTAATAAAAAAATTGGAAAAAAAAAAAAAAAAAAAAAAAAAAAAAAAAAAAAAGACGTTGGCTTATTCAAAGGAAGGGGGTTGGCCTTTGTTATTTTAAGATGGTGAGCAATAAGCCATTTGGCTATCATGGCGGCTGCTCAATCTGTTCTTTTAAAAGATAGTCAAAAATCACATCACAGACAATCACTAGCTGTTTCTAGTGATTGTTTATAAAATATTGGCTTTTCATTTAGCTGAAAACCTTGATTATAATTTAATAAGCTAATTTATTTAAGTAATTAAAGTAGGCATCTTCATTTTAAAAGTAAAGCAAATTTATTTCTGAATTCACAAGCAGCAAATGTTGACCTGCCTCTAGCTTAATTAAAAATGCAGGCGGCTATAAATGGTGGCTTCCAATCTGTTCTTAAATTTTACTTGGATTCAATTACTTATAAAACATTGGCTTCTTATGTAACTTAATTTATATGAGACATTGATTATATTTTACAAATCTAATTTATAAAGTAACTTAAGTAGGTATCTAATTAAAAAAGGCAAAGAAACTTATTCCGTAAACTTATAGGTTAGATACTTTATTGGTCTGATTTAAAAGCATACTGTCCTACCCCCAGCCCAATTCAAAATGCAGGCTGCTTGAGGCTTTTGTCTTTCTTGAAATTCTGCAGTTGAAAACTTGTGGCTATATTTAAGAAATATATTGCTTTTGCCCATCTTACAGGCGAAAACTTTCATAACATTTAACATATATGTATATAAGTAAAATATATTAATTAATTTTTATTTGATAAAGCTTTCCATGCGATTTCAAGTATCAATCGGTTTAATTAAAAAAATATTTCTTTTAAGAGAGAATAGACCTTTGAAACAACATTTCAGGGACCATGAAATGTCCAGAAGTCACTCTAATCTTGAAATAACTTGGAAAGATCAAATATATCTATCTATCTATCTATCTATCTATCTATCTATCTATCTATCTATCTATCTATCTATCTATCTATCTATCTATCTATATGTAGATAGATGGATATATAGATATAGATATGATTTAAAGGTTATATACTTAAATTATCTTAAAGAATATCAATTAAATTTAAACTGTATCACAGAATTAATCCTCTTTTCTTAAAATCAGACCAAGAAGTAACACATTTTGAATTCCTAATTATCAGAGAAAACACAACATTTTATTTTCTGAAAAACACATTATACTTTAGGAAAATTTTTAAGCAGCCAAACCTACTCAAAGATGGTGTAACAGATTTGGTCTATTGAAATGTAAATTACCACATTCTTCTTTAAAGATGGCTGCTGGCGGGAACTTTCCTACCTGAATGCTGCGGGAAGGGCAACTAACCCTTCATTAACAAGGGGCGGAGCCAGTCTTTATCTGGGCTACTTGATCTTTATAATAAGTTTTTCAATAATTTTTGAGTTTTAAATCCAATTCCAATTATTTTAAGGCATTTACTTTGGATAAATTCTATGTCTTGAAGGCCTTAAGGTTAAATTTTAACAACTCTCTTTATTATGGAAATGCAAATCTGCTGCTGGAACTAGCCTGTGTTCTTTCCTTTTGTTCAAATCCACCATTTTTCTTAGGAAGAAAAACAAAACACACCAGTTCTGGGTTTTTCATTTCTGTACCCTTGTAAAAGAGTCAAGTCCAGTTTAAGACCTATCTAATATCCAAAATCAGACTGTGTGCACATTTGTGCCAAACTAGCTTTTCTCTCCACACGTGCACAGAAATCCCAGACACATTTCTAAATTTTTAAAAATTTTCATGGCGAGAAAAGAGACCTTAAACTAGCACACTGGGAGCGTGGCTTCCATATTGGATTGCCACGTGTCTCCCTTCCCCCACATCCTGATTGCTCTGGGGGAAAGATTCAGTAATGGTCTGGCATCTACTGTTTTTATTTAATTTACTTTTTCAATTTTTATACATTTTTATTTTTAAGAAAAGAAAAAGATTTTTAAGATAAAGAATTATTGGCAGTTGCTGAGAAATTCCTTTAATCCTTTTCTACCTGGTTACAAGTAGTTTTAGCCTCCAATAGGCAGGCTCTTAACTAGCGGCAGGAACAGCTTGAGGATGCGGCGGCTGTAAAGCCATGGCCACATCCAGTTTAGACATTCTTAAACTCTCCTGTGCTGAATCAACACGCAACTGCTTTCTGACCTTTTCCCACATTTCAACAATAAAACTTAAGAAAGAAATCAAGAATCTGACTATGCTTAACAGAGCATCTTTGAGCTATGAGCATAGTCTTAACTTATAAGGATTACCCAGTGTTTTACACCTAGCTAATTCAATTCAATTCACAATACACTCCCCTTACCTTATTCCTTTAAATCTGTGTGCACACGCTTGTAGGAGCGATCCCCTTGCATATATATTGCCTCCGTACTCAGCCCCTGGTGTTGGGCGCCATATGTGGGGGGAGATGTTTGTCTCTTTTCCGCGTCCATCACGGAAAAGGAAATGGTCCGGTTGCTGAGTGGAGGAGCTGGGGATGAAGAAATTAAAGAAAGAAAGAGACCAAAGGCAGAAATAGGAATAAAAGCTGGGTGCTAGGTGGGATGCATTCTCTCTGATGGAGAGGCAGCAAATCCCTGAGCCACGCAGCAGGTTTATTTTTATATCCCAAAATCCAGGAAGTAACACCAAAACGTAGATCAAAGGAGCTTATCTGCATTCTTAACTAGGCCCTAGCATTACTGGATTTACATATCTAGACCTGCCGCTGCGGACACCTGGACAAAAGTAAGTCAGAACTGACCACACCCGACCCCCCGGCCTTCTTGGGGGGAGTGGGAGGTGACCACGCCGTGGCTCTGCCAATGGCCTCAGGCTCAGGTGACAATTTAAAGAATGTCCATGTGCCTTCTCAGGCGGCCCTCTACACCAGGAGACTCTGGGAATTTTCACTTGTGAGTCACCCAGCTGGCCCCTGTTCTGGCCAACACCGAAAAAGATTTTCCCATCCCACCCCCTCTTCTGCTGCCATGGTCAGTGGTGCTGTGCTGGCTCCGAGGGGAGGACCCCTGGGTTCCAATAGGGCCTCTGGGCAGGTGATGGTATGCCCTTGCCTCCAGGCATCCAAATTCATCCCTCTGATGTTCTGTCCTGTTGTCCTGAGCCACCTGGCGGCTGCTTTTATTGTCTGGATAGTGCTGGTGTGTGGGTGCCTGATGGTGCTGGTGACTGATGGTGCTGCTGTATGGGTGCCTGGCTCATTCTCTGGAGATTGGACCTGCAGAACCAGCGAGGCTGAAGCACAGGTTGTCCTTGCCTTGTTTCCCTTCTTGGGGGGCTGCTAGTGGTTTTCCCATCCCCTCTTGCAGATCAATGTGGTGATGGGCACTCTCTGGGGCTGGGCCCCCGCCAGACAAGAAACAGACATTTCTGGCGAATGGGACCCCTCTTCTTGCTCTGCCCCCGGCCCCTGTCCTCTCTGTGGGATGGTGGTGTGTGAAGGGAAAGGGTGCAGATCCCGCCCCACCTGGGTTTCATGCCCATGGTCTAATGCAGCAGGCACTTTTCCCTGCCTCCAGGCTGTGTCTCCAGAGCATCCCTCCCCTAAGCGGGTAGGGGGCATCCTGCCTTCCTGTCCCATGCAGAGCAGCTTGGCCTTGGCCCTTGGTGGTGCCCCTGGAACTCTCAGGGAAGTCCATCAGGTGCCCGAGGCCAAGTTGGTGGTGTCGTTTCCTGTTCCCCGCGTGCCCCTGGGGTCCTGGCTGCCCAGTGCATGGGAGGAACCTGGGGGAGTCCAGCAGGAAAGGGGAGGCATGCCCAACCTCTTGAGTGAGGGGGCCGGGCCCCTGGGCAATCGCGATGGGCTGAGTCAGCAATGTCAAGCTGGCTGACATTGAGTTTTCTGGGTTTCTCCTCTTCCCCCCTTGATGTAGTGTTTTTCTGTCCTGTGTCTTGCTGGCGTTCCAGACAGTGACTCTCGTTAGTTCACTGTGGACGAGGCCCCCATGAGGCCAGAGGATGAGCTGAGGCAGTATGAGCTGCTCCCTCCTGATGGCCATATCAGGGCGCTGGGGTATCTGGGTGCTGCCTCTGTCTGGTGCTGCCTCTGTCTGGGTTCTGCCTTGGTCCAGGTGGACCTTCCCCGCCCCCCTTCCCCTAGGAACTCTAGTGCCTTCCAGGGCCCAGGGGGTGTTCCAGTGAGTGGGGACGGTGCACCCTCGGTGAGGGTCAGAAAGGTTTCTCAGCCATCCTAGAGGGTGCCTTGGGGTACCGGACCCCCTGCCGTCGCCCCTCTAGAAGCGCATTGGGTAGCCGCCTCTGAGTTCGGGCACTGGGGCCCAGGCACATGGAGTCTCAGGGGCCCAGCGAGAAGGCAGCTGTGTCTTGCCAACCTTGGCCCGCTCCTCACCCTTCCCAGTCGGGGAGGGTCCCGCTGAGCGGTGTCCATTGCGGGGACCGCCTAGTGTGTGTGGGTGCGCGCGGGGCTTCTCCTGTCGAGTGCCTAAGTGGGTGGGGGGACGCAGAGGCCTTTCCCGCCCGGGTGCCCGCTCTCACCCCTCCAGCCGCTCTCCTTCTGTGTTCACAGCCAGCGGGCTTGCTGAGCAGGCACAGTGTGCAGGCTTGTCCTGGGGGGCATTCCACTCAAGGGCTGATAGAGGGAGGGAGGGATGGATGGAGGGAGGTGTCAGGGCCAGCCTGATGGTTGAACCGGGCTGAGGTAGGGAGGTGGGAATTGAGAAAAGAAAGAAAGACAGGACAGTGGGATTGGGAGGTCTATGAGTCATCGAGAGACTGTAGTAGTTTTATTAACTGTGTAATGCCTTTTATACACAAATACTGAGTAGGATGTCTATGAAGAGGAATGTATTCTTTGTTCCTCTTAATCTCTAAGGGAGAGACAGAGCAGAAGGACAAATTCTTGGCACAGCAAATCCGGCAGATTCTCAGTACAGCAAATCTCAGTAAATAGTTAGACTTCTTGGTAAGCCATGAATGGTTGCTCTCATTCTACTGATAACTGCCATCCAAACAGGCCTGGGAAAACTGTGTGGGTAGAGGGCCAAGCCTTGCTAGCCCCTTCAGGTGCAAGGACCGTGTCAGCTTACACCCGGTCTCCAACAGGGAGGGAGTGATGGATGGAGGGAGGGATGAGGGATGGCTGGAGGGAGGGAGGGATAGAGGGATGGATAGATGGAAGGATGGAGGGATGAATGGAGGGAGGGATGAGGGATGGATGGAGGGAGGGATTGATGGATGGATGGATGGAGGGAGGGAGGGAGGGAGAGAGGGGTGGA
>JAJQQW010000002.1:121395542-121405542 GCA_025583905.1 Ia io
GTGTCAAAAATTAATTGAGCATAATGGCTTGGGTCGATTTCTGGGTTCTCTGTTCTTTTCCATTGGTCTATATGTGTGTTCTTGTGCCAGTAGCAAGCAGTTTTGAGGACCGTGGATTGGTAATATAGCTGGATAACTGCTATTGTAATCCCTTCAACTTTGTTCTTCCTTTTAAGGAATGCTGTGGCTATTCAGAATATTTTTTTTATTCCAGATGAATTTTTGGCGAGTTTGTTCTAGATGTTTGAAATATGACGATGATATTTTAATTGGGATTGCATTGAATTTGTAGATTGCTTTGGGTAGTATGGACATTTTAATGATGTTTATTGTACCAATCCATGAACATGGTATGTTCTTCCATTTGTTTATGTCTTTCTCTATCTCTTTTTTCAATGCCCCGTAGTTTTCCAAGTATAGGTCTTTTACGTCCTTAGTTAAGTTTATTCCTAGGTATCTTAATTTTTTTTTGGTGCAATGGTAAATGGGATTTTTTTTTTTCATTTCCCTTTCTATGAGTTCATTAGTGGTGTATAAAATGTTCATACAATTCTGGGTGTTAATTTTGTATCCTGCAACATTGCCAAATTCATTTATTAGTTCTAATAGTTTTTTTATGGAGTCTTTGGGGTTTTCTATGTATAGTGTCATGTCATTTGCAAAGAAGGACAGTTTAACTTCCTTTCCAATTAAGATGCCTTTTATTTCTTCTTGTCTGATCGCTATGGCTAGCAATTCCAGTACTATAACAGGAGTGGTGAAAGTGGACATCCTGTCTTGTTCCTGTTCATAGGGGAAATGAGTTTAATTTTTGCCCATTGATTATGATGTTGACTATAGGTTTGACATATAAGGCTTTTATTATGTTGTGGTATGAGCCCTCTATTCCCACTTTGCTGAGAGTTTTTATGAAGAAAGGGTGTTGGATATTTTCAAATGCCTTTTCTGAGTCGATTGATATGATTATGTTACTTTTGTCTCTCAGTTTGTTTATGTGATGTATCACATTTATTGATTTGTGGATATTGTACCATCCTTGCATCCCTGAATAAATCCCACTTGGTCATGGTATATGATCTTTCTAATGTAATGCTGAATCCGATTTCCTAGAATTTTGTTGAGAATTTTAGCATCTATGTTCATCAAGGATATTGGCCTGTAGTTCTTTTTTTTATGTTGTCTTTATCTGGTTTTGGGATTAGGGTAATGCTGGCTTCATAGAAAGAGCTTGTAAGTGTGCCTTCCTCTTGAATTTTTTGGAATAGTCTGAGGAGGATAGGTTTTAGTTCTTCTATGAATGCTTGATAGAACTCTCCTGTAAAGCCATTCTGGACCAGGGCTTTTGTTTGCTGGAAGGTTTTTGATCACTGCTTCAATTTCTTCAGTAGTTATTGGCCTATTCAGGTTTTTTGATTCTTCTTTATTGAATTTTTGGAGCTTCTATTTTTCTAAGAACATATCCATTTCATCTAGGTTGTCCATTTTTTTGGAATAGATGTGTTCATAGTATTTTTTTCATAATCGTTTGTTTTTCTGTGGTATCGGATATTATTTCACCTATTTCATTTCTGATTTTGTTTATTTGGGTTCTCTCTCTTTGCTTCTTGGTGAGCCTGGCTAGAGTTTTCTCAGTCTTGTTTATCCTTTCAAAGAACCAGCTCTTGATTTTGTTGATCTTATGTATTGTTTTGTGTTTTGTTTTTTTTGGTCTCTATGTTGTTTATTTTTGCTCTGATCTTTATTATTTCCTTCCTTAAAAAGGGGCCTACTGTTAATTCTCTATGTCTTGAATCCTGGTACCAGCTCCATATCAAAAAATTAATTTGGGGGAGAACTCAAGATGGCGGTGTAGGTAAACACCTAGACGGCGGCCGTGCACAACCATTTCAAAGCTACAACTAAAAGACAGAACCTCTATCACCCAGAGCCATGGGAGTGCTGGCTGAATGGAAGCCCCACAACTAGACGGAAAGAGAGAGGAGCATTCAGGACACAAACGCTGAAAAGCTGAGGTACCGGGGCGCGTGCGCACGATACGGGCTGGTGGCGGATCCCAGCTGGCAGCGGGCGTTGCTTTCTTCAACCCGAAGGGGAAACGCGTGGGATCCAAACTCCTACGGGGAGAAGCATCCTCGATGCTTCTCTGTCTCTGGACTGTTTGCCATCAGGTCAGAAAGTGAGGGTGGCTTGCTTGCAGAGCTGTGTGCAGGAATAATTGCGGCAGCTGGGGCGCGAGACGCAGGATCACGGTCGTAGACGTGGGAAGGCTGGCTGCCAGGCAGTGCTGTTTGCCACGCCTTAGCCTAGTGATGCCTTGAGACCCCGCCCTGCACAACCTACAAACTCACCCAAGCTCCAAGCAGTGGCTTTTGCATATGAATGGATTGCCACTTAACCTAGCAACCAGTTCAGACAGCTCCAAAATCTCCAAATCCCAAGCAGGGAGGAGAGGACTGGAATTCTCCTGTAGCTCCTGCAGAGTGGCCTCAGACAGTAGCTTACCTGCACCCCATTGGAGATCCAGAAGCCAGCGAACCTAGTGGTCAGTGTGAGACACAGACCTCAACTCCTCACATCCATAAGTGACACAGTCAGGAGGCGGACTCAGAGAGCACCAAAGCCCCATTGAAACAAGTCCTGCACCAGAAGCGTGTCTCCCGCGCAGCAGTTATAAACACAGCGGCTCTCCACAGCCAATTGGCCTGGAGGACAATTCCTCCCAGTGTACCAACAGCAACCAAGGCTTAACTACACCAAGACTTTGCACTCAGCTCATAAAAGGGTGCACCAAGACTGTCCACCTCAGGTGATTGGGGAGGCTGAACTACTGGCCCTATAGGTCACCTACAACACAAAGCCACTCCATCAACACAGGGAAGCAGCCAAAATGCGGAGGCACAGAAACATGTCACGAATGAAAGAAATGGAGGAAAGTAAACTACGGGACGATATAGAGTTCAAAGCCACATTTATAAGGTTACTCAAGAATCTTCTAAAAACTGTGGAGAAACTTGATGAGGACTTCAAGGACCTCAATGAGAATGTCAAAAAAATGGAAAAGGACCAGTCAGAAATTAAGCATACACTGTCTGAAATAAAGAATATACAGAAACTCAACTGTAGATCAACATACCCCAAGAATCAAACCAAAGATCTGAAATATGAGGAAACAAAAAACACCCAGAGAAAACAAAAAATACGAGGAAACAAAAAACAACCAGAGAAAACAAAAAAATACGAGGAAACAAAAAACACCCAACCAAAAAGTAAAAAAGATCCAAAAATATGAAGATAATGTAAGGAGCCTCTGGGACAACTTTAAGCATACCAACATCTGAATTTTTGGGGTGCCAGAAGAAGAGAGAGAGCAGAATATTGAAAACCTATTAGAAGAAATAATGACAGAAAACTTTCCCCACCTGGTGAACGAAATAGACTTACAGGTTCAGGAAGTGCACAGAACCCCAAACAAGAGGAACCCAAAGAGGACCACACCAAGATACATCATAATTAAAATGCCAAGGGTAAAAGACAAAGAGAGAATCTTGAAAGCAGCAAGAGAAAAACAGTTAGTTACCTACAAGGAAGTACCCATATGACTGTCAGCTGATTTCTCAACAGAAACTATGCAGGCCAGAATGGAGTGGCAAGAAATATTCAAAGTGATGAATGGCAAGAACCTACAACCAAGATTACTCTACCCAGCAAAGCTATCATTCAGAATTGAAGGTCAGATAAAGAGCTTCACAGAAAAGAAAAAGCTAAAGGAGTTCTTCACCACCAAACCAGGATTACATGAAATCCTGAAGGGTATTCTTTAACCTTTTGCACTCGGATGTCAAGTGTGACTCAACATGGTTAGCATCGGTAGCAACTCGTATGTTGAATTGTATTGAATGTATCAATAATTTGAAATATAAAAAATCCAAAAAAATAAGTTTGTATGAAAAGAAACTCCAGTTTTTTATTCTACTGCCACGCTTTATAAAATCTGGGGTATTTAAAAAATTAAATCCCGAGTAGAATAAAGGAATCGAGAAAAAAGCAAGTTGAGTGCAAAGGGTTAAGAAGAGGAAGAAGAAGAAAAAGGTAAAGATAAAAATTATGAACAACAAAAAGACATCAAATACATACCTACCAACAAGTGAATCTAAAAAGCAAGTGAATAAAAAGTCTGAAGAACAGAATGGACTGGTGAATATAATGGAATCAGGGACATAGAAAGGGAGTGGACTGACAATTCTCAGGGGGAAGGGGGTCTGAAGGATGTGAGAAGAGATTGGACAAAGGTCTTACACCTATGAATAAAGACAGTGGCGGGGGGTGAGGGCATGGGTGGGGTGGGGAGTCAGGTGGAGGGGAAGTATCGGGGGAAAAAAGAGGAACACCTGTAATAAACTGAACAATAAAGATTTATTTATAACAATAATAATAATAATAATAATAATAATAAATAAAAATACTATCCTGAACTAAAAAAAAAAATAATTAATTTGGGGAGCAGCTTTATTTTGACATAATGAACATACCATGCAGTTCACTCATTTAAAGTATACAGTCTCGTGGCTTTTTCTTTATTCAAAATGTTACATAGTCATCATTGCAATCACTTTGAGGACATTTTTATCCCCCTAAAAGGTAGCCCTGTGCCCTTTAGAAACCACCTTGTGCAAGTTTCCATTTCCCCACTCTTCTTAGCCTTAGGGAACCACTACTGTACTCTCAGACTTTCTAGATTTGTCTATTCTGCACATTGCACATCAGTGGAATCATAAAATATGTGCCCTTTGTAACTGCCATTTTATTTAGCATAATATTTTCAAGGTACTTCCGTTTTGTAGCATGTATCACCAGTACTTCATTTCTGTTTGCTGAATAACATTTCATTCCATGAAGCGACCTCATATTTTTAAATCATCATTTGATGAACCTTTGGGTTATTTCCACTTCTTGGTGTTGTTAAGAATACTGATATGAAAATCCATATCCAAATTTTTATGTGAACATATGTTTTTATTGTCTTTGGAATATAATTATAAATGGAATTGCTGGATCATATCTTTAATCTTCCTGGAAACTGCCAGACTGTTTTCCACAGTGACTACACCATTTTGCATTTTCACTGACAGTGTATGAGGGTTTCAATTTCTCCACATTCTTGCCAACACTTGTCATTTCCTGTCTTTGGATTGTAGCTGCCCGAGTGGGTATGAAGTGCCATCTTTGATTTTCAGTTTTCTAATGATTAGTGATGTCGACCATCTTTTCACATGCGTAATATCCATTTCTATAGGTTCTTTGAAAATCTGTGTGCTCAATTCCTTTGCCTATTTTAAGTTGAATTTTCTTTTTATTATTGAATTGTAAGAGTTTTCTTTTATATATCCTAGATACAAGCCCCTTATTAGATAAAGGATTTTCAAATATTTCCTCAATTCAGTGCCTCACCTTTTCATTTTCCTGATGGTCTCTTTTAAAGCACAGAAGTTTTTTATTTTTATTTTGATGAAATCCAGTTAATTGCCTTTTGTCTTTTGGTGTCATGTCTAAAAATACTCATATTCAGTCATGAGGATATACACTTATTCTTTCTTCTAAGAGTTTCATAGTTTTAGCTTTTACATTTTGAGGTAATTTCTATATATGGTATGAGGTACAGGTCTAATTTTACTTATTTGCATGTGTATATCCAGTTGTCCTGGTACCAATTGTTAAAAAGACTATTCATAGCTGATTTAATTGTTTGGCACCTCTGTCAAAAGCACATGGCCATAAAGTTAAGGGCTAATGTTTGGATTCTCCCTTCGACTTCATTGATGGATAAGTCTGTCCTTATGCCAGTACCAAATCAAATGTTATGAGTACTCTTTGCCAGCTTTCTTGCATATTACCACTTGTTTTATCCTATCTTATAAAATAGGAATATGCAAATTGACCATACCTCCACTACACCCACAAGCCACGCCCACCAGACAATCAGGAGAAAATATGCAAATTAACCTCAACCAAGATGGCTGCGGCCACGGAGCTGCAGCAAGCAGGAGGCTTGGGTTTCCCTGGCAATGGAGGAAGCCAAGCTTTCCTACCGCCCTGGCTGGCCCAGGCCTACACTCAAGTTTACAAAGTTTCAATTATAGATGATAAATAAATCCCAACATAAATGGCTGCAGCCACAGAGTGAGCAGGAGGCGTGGCTCTGCTCAAGGCTATAAAGTTTTAATTATAGAAGATAAATAAACCCCAGATACCAAGGACTCCACTTGGGTCCCTGGGGGTTGTGGCCGGCCTACAAACCACCCAGGCCACTTGCCCAGGCTGCCCCATGTCCCAAGGGAACCCTCACCCTGATCCAGGACAATTTTCAGGGCAAACCAGCTGGCCCCCACCCATGCACCAGGCCTCCCTCCTACCTAATAAAAGAGTAATATGCAAATTGACCATCACTCCAACACACAAGGTGGTTGCCCCCATGTGGTCAAGGATGGCTGCCCCAATGTGGACACAAAATGGCCATGACAAGATGGCCAGCAGGGAAGGGCAGTTGGGAGGGACCAGGCTTGCAAGGGAGGGCAGTTGTGGGCGATCAGGCAAGCAGGGGAGGGAAGTTGGGGGCAATCAAGCCTACAGGGGAGGTCAGTTAGGTGTGACCAGGCTGGCAGAGGAGAGCAGTGGGGGGGACGCAGGCCTGCAGGGGAGAGCAGTTGGGGGGGACCAGGCCTACAGGGGAGGGCAGTTGGGGTGATCAGGCCTGCAGGGGAGGGCAGTTAGGGGCAATCAGTCTGGCAGTGTAGCAGTTAGGGATCAATCAGGCTGTCAGGGGAGTGGTTAGGGAGTAATAGGACTGGAAGGCAGAAGCAGTTAGGGCCAATCAGGAAGGCAAGCAGGCAAGCAGTTGGGAGCCAGCAGTCCTGGATTGTGAGAGGGATGTAGGATCGGGCCTAAATGGGCAGTCGAACATTCCTTGAGGGGTCCCAGATTGGAGAGGGTGCAGGCTGAGCTGAGGGACATACACCCCCATGCACGAATTTCGTGCACTGGGCCTCTAGTATAATAATAAAAATGTCGGTGTAGTGGAATGTTCTTAACTCTACTTTTTTGGAGATTTTTTATTTCTTAATAAAGCCTGTACCCAGCTTATGTTTTACTGACACTGTGACATGACAGAAAAGTGGGCTTCCAAAGATAACACCCATTCCTTTTTTTTTCCACTCAAGCCTTTAACCTCAAACCCAGTGCCTCCCACTTCACTTCCGTTTCCTTGAAATCCTGATAACAGTATCTGCTGATTTAACCATTTACTTCATTGTGTTTAACTCATGCTTCATAGACTCATCAATAGGTTTCACTGCTTGGGGAGGAGAAAATTAAAATCTGGACTGTCATCATTCCTCTTTATCATGTCTAAATTTGAGCCCTAACTGGTTTGGCTCAGTGGATAGAGCAGGGTTCAATTCTGGTCAAGGGCACATACCTGGGTTGTGGGTTCCTCTCCAGCCATTGATGTTTCTTTCTCTTTCCCTTTCTCTTCCACACTAGGAGGGTAGGAGGGTGAGGGCATGTGCTGGAGGGGTGGAGGTGGCCAGGGAGAGATCAATGGGGGGAAATGGAGGCATATGTAATACTATATGTAATACTTTAAACAATAAAGAATTAAAAAAATTCAATGAAGAATATTCTCAGGTAAGTATTAAAAATTATAAAAGAAAAAAATAAATGTCCAATATGAAATCTCAATATCTTAGCACCAATTTATTTTTTGTAGAGTAACTTTGTAGTATAAAACACAAGCAAGCTTGAACTAAGCTAGAGGAGAACTTGTATTTAATGGTGCCAAAGGATACTGCATTGGTTTTACCGTTGAGATTTAAAATTATTTCACAGTGTTCTCTGTTTTCTCACTGAGGAAAGGAAAACTTATTCCTAACCATGGAATGTTTCTCTGTATACCTTGGCTGTTCCCTCTGAGCTCTTTGCTCTGTCCTCTTCATAAGAAATGACCTATGCTTGCAGCTCCTGTTATCAGCCTAAAATTCTTCCCGGTAGAACATGTAAGACCCGCAGGCCTCTTTTTATTGTATACTCTCTTGGTCTCCCTTTAAGAGTTCAAGCTAGCAGGCAGGGTTTATGCTCTGCAATTCTCCTAGAAGCTTTGAGAATCCTGTGAATTTTATTGGGGTTCATGGTATTAGAGATGCACCCTCACAAATTGTTTTCAGATAAGCTCTTCACCGTGGGCTTCCTGGAGGTGTTGTAGGACAGTGCCTTTAACATTCTTACATTCTAAAAATCCTTAAAGGAATTTGAGGCACCATGTAAATGTTTCTGAGGTTTTAAGGAGTTTTATAAGTCTTGGCTTCATCCTGAGACCATGTTTTCCTGCAACACCCTGGGTCTGATGTTAGCCCTGAGCCATTTCTTTATTTTAGCATTATTTGACAAATGGACAGTTGGGAGAAGGTATAAATGGGAAATGGATATTTGAAACTTTTAAACCCAGGTTCTTTTATGCTTAATTGTCTTTCCTTAGCTTATCTTTCTCATCAAATTCCATTTCAGCTGCTTCCTGGTGAGAATCCCTGCCATCCCTTCAGTGTCACTTTGTTCACTTGCCTAGATGCTCTTGCTGTTAGCCTCCTCAGGGGCCATCAGGTCTCCACACACCGTTTCTCAGAGGCGCTTTCGGTTTTAATTTTCACGATTTCCTACATTATGTCAGGTTCCACCTACCTCCTGTTCAAAGGCATTCCCACACTTGTGTGAGTTTCTTTTTTAGTGTCAGCACTCTATTTTTAATATCAGTATCTGTCCCAGTTACTGATTGCGGTTTAATAAACAACTTCCAAACCCTTATGTCTTTTTAAAAATATATATATTTTATTGATGTTTTACAGAGAGGAAGGGAGAGGGAGAGAGAATTAGAAACATTGATGAGAGGGAAACATTGATCAACTGCCTCCTACACACTCCCCACTTGGGATGTGCCCGCAACCAAGGTACATGCCCTTCACCGGAATCGAACCTGGGACCTTTCAGTCTGCAGGCCAATGCTCTATCCACTGAGCCAAATCAGTCAGGGCCCAAACCCTTATGTCCTAAAACAGCATTTACTTTGTTCACACATATGCAGTGAGGCCAACTCATTTCTTTCGCACTTGCCATCACCTGGGATGACCTGAAGCTTGGAAGTGGAATCATCTAAAGGCTTGTGTGTTCACAGGTTTGTCGGGTGCAGTGGGCTTTTGGCTGGGATGTTCGCTGGGACAGTCTCAGCTGGACACCAGTATGAGGACTGACCATGTGGCCTGAGCTGCTTCTTTCTTCAGAACATGGTGGCTGGGTTCCCAGGGTGAGGTCCCCTAGGGAGAGAGTCAATGGCACCCAAAAAGAGCAGCCGCACAGCAGTCAACATATCCTATTCACCAGAACCCAGTTAGCACTGAGGCCAGCACCTATGTCATGGACAAGTGCCAAACAATCTGGAGATGTGCTTCAAAAACTTAGCATCACTCACCTTGTCTTACCAAACAACCATTGTATCTGAAGGGAAGTAGTTCTTCCCAAGTCATTATCACTGACATTCCAGCAAGTTGGCTGTTGTTGATGATGTTGTTGTTTTGTGGCATGTAACAAAAAAAATTTCAAGATAGGACTATTGGATTAAGGTCCCGTCCCCATTTTTTTTATTCTGAAAAATGTAGGGCTCATCTTGCTAAACTTTTACAGTGAGAAGTGTAATTTCTCAGTAACCCAGGGAAACATTTCATCTTGCAATTCAATTCAAATTAACATCAAATGTTTGTAGTTCAGTAAAAGACTTATGGTATTAGAGTCCAAATTTATAAGATTTATTAAGTATTCTCATTTTGAAACTATTTTTGGGAGGCATTTGGTGACTCAGTCTTGAATGCCTCAATATGATAATCAAAAATTTTTTTTACAGATTATGAAAGGTTAAGATGAGGGAAGAGGTAAGGTCAATGTATTAAGAGGCAATGTATAG
>JAJQQW010000002.1:121410542-121421730 GCA_025583905.1 Ia io
TGTTGAATGAATGAACATCTACATGTATTTGTTTTCCTTTTGATGGTAGTGGCTTCAGCATAATTCTTTCTAAAATGTAACTTTTCCCTTGGTCAAAGTGACGACTGCAGCTGAGTCCCGGGTTTCTGGGCTTATGGGTCTGTTGAGGCCACAGCTGGCGTGACCGATGTCAAGTGTCGACCACAGCGAGGAGGGCTCTGCTCACATCTATCTGAAGTCGCACCAAGGAGAGCACTTTAGGCCCGAGTTCATCGCCTACAGCCATCTCCGCATCAGGACGAGACCCTTTCCTTGGGAAGATGGTAGCCGTACTCTATTCCATCATCCTCATCTGAATCCGCTGCCAACTGGCCATGAAGATGGATAAAGAGAACCTGGACCACTACCCAGTGGGGACCACAGCACTGGTTTGGACCACACTCTGCACACAGAACAGTGTATGGGACCTTAAGCTGACTTCTCTCCTAGTGTAAAATGATTACAGATCATTTTATACTGATCTTCCATCTCTTGGCTTATGGCAGGAGATAGCTTAATAAGTAACTGAGGTTGGTCATGAAAAAAATTAATTAAAATAAATAAATTAAAATAAATAAATAAAATGGAACTTTTCTGCTGATTGGAGTGGGACTTGATTTGTTCAATGTACATTGTGTATAAATTCAAGGAAGAAGAAAACATGCCTGTAAGTGTTGTATAGTCATCTTTCTTCTTGGAGCTGTGGTGGGGTAGGTGGCAAAGGACAGCCCTCTTTCTGTTCTTATATCAGAACATAGGAGTCAGGCAGATGGAGATGAACTTACAAACTTGGTTACTAACACATCATAACAAACTGGAGGACAAGGTTGAGATATGTGGCCACATTGGTCCTTCGAACACTTATGACTTCTGCTCACAGTTGTAATCAGAGAAAACAAATGCTTTACACCGGTCCCTGCTGATGTGCTCACGGACAGTAATTCATGTAACTGTGGGCAGACACATCTTTTCCAAGAAGAGGTTTA
Organism: Ia io; assembly: GCA_025583905.1. Classification (NCBI taxonomy): domain Eukaryota; kingdom Metazoa; phylum Chordata; class Mammalia; order Chiroptera; family Vespertilionidae; genus Ia; species Ia io. The sequence goes on from JAJQQW010000002.1 coordinate 121,411,547, forward strand.
ATGGCAGACAATTATTCTTCCTTACTTCTCTCAAATCCACCCATCAGGTACATCTCTTCTCACAGGGGGAAGGCAGAGAGAGTCTAAGTCCTCATGTGGAGCCTGGAGGACAAAGAACTGAAGGTACTCCTATAATTTCTGATGGGGTTAAATCATAAATGAAATTAAGTTTATGTCCTTTGTACATACCAACTAAGGTCAAAGGAGGTTGGACAGAATTAGGCTGGTCGGTAAAGAAAATCAGTTTTGTGTTTTAAATTTTGCTACAGATAATTCACAACATGGATAATTAACTTCTTGATTGATTTGGGGGAAATGAATGTTCCTTTAAGGAAGACTTCTTTCAATTACAGCTTGCTTGGTTTAACTAAAGTTTTTCTCCAAGCTTCTTGTCCTGTGCTTAAAAGAAATGTGTTTTATTACTTGAGTATATTCACTTCCACTAATAGGTGTTGTGTTAATAATTTCTGCCCCTTGATATTTATTCATTACTTTAAAACTTACCATTTAGTTACAAAGTTACCATTTGGGATCTCATGCCTAAACATTAAGGCACTACAGTGCCGAGTTTTACATATTCCTTGTCTCTGAGTTATAGTTTAAAATCTATGTATTTTTCCTGAATATGAAGAAGAAGTAGCTGGCATAGAACCTTAGGTTCAGTGAGAAGACTTAGAGTCCACTTTGGCCTGTGGCTATTTGGTTTTGTGAACTCAGGAAATCTACAATCTCTGAGTTTTCATTGCCTTTTAAGTAAAATAGGGATTTGTATTAAATCATGATTTTCATACTTTAAAAGAATTTTTAAAAACTAGAACTGAAATGTGAAAATTTTTTGCATATATCTGTATTATATAAAGCAGAGACAGAGCAGCCTAACTAAAGTGGGATGGAGACTCTGAATCTATGCAATCCTACAGGTGTCCCCAGGGGAAACTTTGATTCCTATGGGACACAGTTTGAGAAAGACCAGTTATGAGAAAAATCCTTCTAATTATAAATCCTTTCAATTTAAAGTTGATGTTGCATTGTCTTTAAGTACCTAAGTTTCTTTTTTAAAAATTTTTGTTTAAACTATTACATATAGTCCTACATATATCTCCTTTTTTTCCCCATTGAACTCCCCACAGCCCTCCCTACCCCATGTAGCATGCCCTCATCCCATCCCCCACCCCCAGCATCTTGTGTCCATTGGTTGTGCTTATATGCGTGCATACAAGTCCTTTGGTTGAACTCTGTCCCACCATCCCCAACACTCCCCAGCCTTCCCACTGCAATTTGACAGTCTGTTCAAAGCTTTACTGCCTCTGTATCTATCTTTGTGTTCATCAGGTTATAATGTCCTTTATTCTCCATAAATGGTGAGATCATGTGGTATTTTTGTTTCACTGCATGGCTTATTTCACTTAGCATAATGCTCTCCAGTTCTATCCATGCTGCTGCAAATGGTAAAGTTCCTTCTTTTTATAGCAGCGTAATATTCCATTGTATAGATGTACCAAGGATTTTTAATCCACTCATCTGCTGATGGGCATTTAGGCTTTTTCCAAATCTTAGCTATGGTGAATTGTGCTGCTATGAATATAGGGGTGCATATATCCTTTCTCATTGGTGTTTCTGGTTTCTTGGGATATATTCCTAGAAGTGGGATCACTGGATCAAATGCGAGTTCCATTTTTACATTTTTGAGGAAACTCCTTTCTGTTCTCCACAATGGCTGCACCAGTCTGCTTTCCTACCAGCAGTGCAAAAAGGTTCCTTTTTCTTTGCATCCTCTCCAGCACTTGTTGTTTGTTGATTTGTTAGTGATAGCTATTTTGAGAGGTGTGAGATGGTACTGCATTGTCATTTTGATTTGCATCTCTCGGATAATTAGTGACTTAGAGCATGTTTTAATGTCTCTTGGCCTCCTTTCGGTCTTTTGAAAAGTATCTCTTTAGGTCCATTGCCCATTTTTTATTGGATCCTTTACCTTCCTTTTGTTATATTGTATGAGTTCCCTGTAAATGTTGGATATTAAACCTTTATCGGTGATAATATTGGCAAATATGCTCTCCCATACAGTGAGCTTTCTTGTTGTTTTGTTGATGGTTTCTTTTGCCGTGCAAAAGCTTTTTCTTTTGATGTAGTCCCATTTGTTTATTTTTTCTTTAGTTTCCATTGCCCTAGGAGCAGTATCGGTGAAGAAATTGCTTCGGCATATGTGTGAGATTTCTCTGCCTGTGGATTCCTCTAGTATTTTTATGGTTTCTTGTCTGATGTTTAAGTCCTTTATCCATTTTGAGTTTATTTATGTGTATGGTGTAAGTTGGTGGTCTAGTTTCTAGTTTTTTTGCATGTATCTGTCCAATTTTCACAACACAATTTATTGAAGAGACTAACCTTGCTATACTTTGATAAAGAGAAAAATATAAATAAAAATGCAGATGTGTTCTTATTGTCGCTAGACTCATGCTTCTTCCACCATCTGAACACTATCCTTACTTAATCCTATCTAATAAAGAGGGAATATGTTAATTTACCCTCACACCATCGCAATATGGCAGCACCCACAGCTAATAAGGAGGGAATACTCTTATTGACTGCCCTGCCCGCATAGCCGGACCCACCCTCAGGCAGGTCTGGCTGCTCTGCGCTCCTACCTCTGGAGTCCCCCAGTCCCCTCAGCCCCCCAGCTGCCCAGGGCCAGCCCGAGGTGTAGTCAAGCTTCAGATGGCAGCTGCCCAGCTGCCCAGGGCTGTCCGAGGCTCAGGTAACCACGGCCAGCCGAGGCTTGCGCTGCCGGCAGTGGCAGCAGCAGAGGTGTGATGGGGCGTTGCCTCCCCCTGATGGCTGGGTTGCCTCCTACCCCTGAGGGCTCCCGGACTGTGAGAGGGGGCAGGCTGGGCTGTGGGACTCCCCCTCCAGTGCATGAATTTTCATGCACCAGCCTCTAGTATAAACATAAACGCCACAAAAGTAAATATTTAGGAAAAGACCTTTTTTGGGAAAAGATTATTGGTAGTTTCTTAATTCAAGTTGTATAAAAATTTGCTTCACATTATCCTATATAGTAAACAGCTAATATGCTCATTAGACTGAACAGACAGATGACCTTTCAGACGAAGCTGGAGCTGTAAGGGCTGGCCAAGGCGGCAAGGGGCTGCGAGGGCCAGCAGAGGCAGTTGGGGCTGCGAGGGCCAAGCTCCTGGCACAAATTTCATGCATCAGGCCTCTAGTATAGTTTATAAAGGCTTTTGTCTTTATCTGTTAATGATTTATTTATTTTACTAGGCTAGTCTAGTTATGTTTTCACATTATACATTTAATCAGGCCTATCTATGATGTATTGTTCAAGTAGAGGCCTGGACATCAGCCTCTTGGAGAAGGAGCATTCTAGCAGAGAGAACATCCAGCACAAAGGCCCCTGAGACAGGCCTGAAATATGTGACAAGCAGCCAAGGGTTCACTGGAGCTGTGTTGGAGTCAGAGGGTAGAGCAGTAGGAGGTGGGGGCAGAGATGTAGGGAGGGTGGACCTGGTGGGTCTTGTAGGCTGTGTAAGGAATTTGGCCTTTGCTCTGAGTGACATGGCAGGCCAACAGGTACCACAAGGGGGAGTGCCTGATCAGATCTAATACGTAACCACTTGGCTCTGAGGATAAAGTTGAGAAGCAAGGAGAAGAAAGAGCATCCACTGATTTGACATTAATATGAGCTTGTGTGTGTTGGGGGTGGGGAGGTTTATCCCTGCAAATACTATCACCGCCGATAAGTTGGTGATGCTTACTAGACATCCCAGTGGAGTTGAGAAAATAGATCTGTAACTCTTGCTCCAGGGCTTAGGTCTGAGCTAGAAGTAATTTAGGGGGATCAGGGGATCCTATGTTTAGATGGTGTTGAAAGCATGGGACTAGATGAAATCACCAGGGATGTGGGTATAGACATAAAAGAGAAGAGGTCTGGGATTGAGCTTTTAGGTCACTCCAAAGTTAAGAGAACAAGTTGATCAGCTTAACAATAACCCACAACCGTGGGACCAGTGGTCATGGGCAACATGGGGGTGGGGGCATGCGTGGGGAGGGGTTTGGGATGGGAATGGGGGGATGAGGACAAATATGTGATACCTTAATCAATAAAGAAATTTTAAAAAAAGAATCAATGAATGCATAAATAAGTCAAACAATAAATCAGTATTTCTGTCTGTCTGTCTGTCTGTCTGTCTCTCAAATCAATAAATTAAAAAAAGAGAGAGATCAAGTTGAAGAGGAGGAACCTACAGAGGACTTGAGACCTCGAGATGGAATGGCGAGTGAGGGACGAGGCAAGCAAAGCTGCCAAGGAAAGCAAATGTTACTTGGAGGAGAGAGTAGCCCACTCTGGTTTCAGCAAAGATGAGGTTGTATTAACCCTGATAAGAGTGTTAGAAAAGTAGAGAACAAATACCTGCTTTGTGTGAATTCAAAAAAGAGGGAGAAGAGAGACCCTGGGGGCACAAGTGTAGCCTGCTCCTAGAAGCTTTTCTATAAAAAGTGATGTGAGTGGAGCCTGGGTACCTGGGAAGTGAGGTCAGCTCCACTGAGGAATTTTTTTTAAGATGAGCACACATTGGAATACCTTTAGGAATAAACATGTGAGGGAAATACTAGTGATGTAAGCAGAGATGGGACTTAACCAGGTTTTGTTTAGATCAAAGAGTAAGACAGGGAGAGAGAAGGGCTAGAGTTAAGGCACTATGCAAAGGATTTAATAAATTGACCCTGGAATTTAAGTAGCATTAGGACAGAGGGAACAAGAGGGTCACAGTGAAAAGGTGGTCTGAAGGCTTGAAGAAAAATGATTTCCAAGAAGTTTCCTAAAGGAGGAAGGAAGAGAATGCCCTGCCTTTTGTGGATGGGAATAAGCAGAATTCTTTCCCTGTCCTGCTCCCTATTGTCAACGATGGAAAATGCTACTTACAAGGTAATTTTAAAATATAGAAGGTTACTTTTGAGGCCATCTCAAGTTTCCTTATTCTCTGGTGTCACCTGAAAATCAAAAACCTATCATAATGTGAGAAGAGCAATTCAGTTTTCCTGAAGCAGTTACTCCCCAGACCTCACCTGACTATTAGTTCATTGTCATGAGTCTGGGGATCATTCTATGACAAAAATCATGGGAATTTTATACTCGTGGTTGAGATTTATAATTCAGACCACCCCCAAAGACTTCTGTGGGGTAGCTGTGGTTGTAGCAAAGGAACCCTAGAACTGTTTGAGCCCAAAGCTTATCTCATCCAATGCCTTGATTTTGCAGCTGATGAAATTATGAGATGATTTACCACGGTCATGCAGTTGGGTTATAAACCAGGAAGAGACAAAACCTAAACCTGTTTATTGTTCTTCCCAATCCCTTAGTTACCCCACCCTGTAGCAGGTGAAGCACAGAACAATTAAACATAGCATTTCTATGCACATAGTACAAGGAGACAAGTTTGACCCAATACACATTGAGAGTCTCATCAATAACCACACCAGGGTAATGCTGTGCCATCAATACCTGCTGCCCACACTATGTACCTGGAATTTCTATCAGATTCTTTAGTCCATGAAGCTTTTGGGAAGGACTACCACCTCTCATTGCAGCTGATAGTGTAGGACACCCTGAGCTGGGGTGAACTATTGATTTTCAGCAATGAAATTGAGCACTCAGTCCTCCAGGATAACTGGGTAATTCTTGATCACCCTGGGAAGAAGGCAGAGTGCTTTGAGTCTGAGGCTCCACATCCATTTCACTAGGGGCTGTTCATTCGGCCTGGCGGAGGCTAGTCCTATAGAACCTTTCTCATTACCCTCTGGCTATTTCAAAGTCTGGTATTGATTCCTTTTGTAAATCCAAAGAAGGACAAGAGAAAGTAAGGCAGAAAGGGAAACTCAGGGTTTTTTTCTAAATTTCTGATAAATTTAGTAAAAAATTGAATAAGTCAAAAAGATAGCATGGTTGGCTGAGACCGTGCCATCTTAAAGGGGAGAGTGGCTGTGATCAGTTGCTCAGCCTTACCTTTAACTCGGGAGAGCATAGATACCTCCTGGGACCCTATAACCACAAAGCCCAGGGACCAGATGCCTCAGCTGCAAACCCACGAACACTGAGACTCCAGGCTCCCCAGCCACGAGCACCTAAAAAGTTGGTCCACAGGGAGACCAGGTGCCAGCCAAACATATGGACGGATCCTACGCCTTCTCACAGAGTAGATAGAAGGAACAGCTGAATCAAATAACATCCATCAGAATTGGCTAAATAAATACACCTGGTGAAAGGTCAGTGATCCCCTTCAACACAGAAGAGACAGAGCTACATAACCAGACACCTTGAAAGAAGTGAACATGGGGAGACAAAGAATCAGTCCCCATACAAAAGAAAAGGAGGAATCTCCGCAAAATGAAGTAAACAAAATGGAGGCAAGCAATACGTCAGAGAATGAATTCAGAGCAATAGTCATAAGGACTCTGAAAAGGATGGAAGAAGAATTCAACAATGTGTGTAAGAACCAAGAGGAAATGAAGAACCAAGAAGAAAAATAGAATGATATTCCTGCAATAAAGAACATGATAGAAAGCATCAACAGTAGACTAGAAGAAAAGGACAACTATATCAGTGAGCTAGAAGACAAGGTAGGAAAAATAGCCAAGCAGAGCAGCACCTGGAAAAAAAATAAACTTAAAAAACAGGAGGAGAGCCTAGGTGAACTTTGGGAAAACACAAAACAAAACAACATCTAGGGGTGCCAGAAGGAGACAAAGCAGAGCAAGGAATAGAAAATCGGTCTGAATAAATAATGACGCAAAAATTCCCTGATATTGGGAAGAAAAAACTCACACAATCCCAAGAAGCACACAGAGTCCCAAACAAGGTGAACCCAAAAAAGCCGACACCAAGACACATTATAATTAAATTGGCAAACACTAACAACAAAGCAAGAAACTTAAAGGCTGCCAGAAAGAGAGAGAGTCTCTCATCAGACTATCAACTGATTTCTCAACAGAAATACATCAGGCCAGAGGGAATAGAATGAAATATACAAAGCCATGCAAAGCAAGGGTCTGAATCCAAAAATACTGTACCAACAAGGCTATCAATCAAAGTTGAGGGTAAAATCAGAAACTTCACAGACAAAAAAGGACTAAGGGAGGTTATTACAAACAAACCAGCAATGCAAGAAATGCCAAAGGGTCTGCTATAAAAAGAAGAAATAGGAAGGGAAGAAGGAACACAGGCACAAAGAATAAAAATGGTAACTAACAAGTACCTATCAATAATAACTTTAAATGTAAATGGATTAAATATCCCAATCAAAAGACATAAGGTAGCTGAATGGATAAGAAAACATGACCCATATATCTGCTGTTTACAAGAAACACACCTCAGAACAAAAGATTCAAACAGACTGATGGTGAAAGGATGGTAAAAGGTTTTTCAGATGAACAGAAATTTTAAAAAAACTGGGTAGCAATACTTTTATCTGACAAATTAGACCTCAAAGTGAAGGCCAAAACAAGAGATAAGGAAGGCCACTTCATTCTTTACTACAAGGTCTCACCCGCACATTCATACTTAACTATTAATTCTTTTCTCTTACATAAGAATCTGAATTTCAATCCTATAACAGCACTAAAAAATTTTGAGGGTCATCTTTTTTACTGTCGTCCTTCAATGCTTTACTTCTCAGCAGCAACTGATAACAATGACCACATATACACTCTCCCTCTGGTCCTCTAACCGCAGCGCATTTCTATACAGTAACCATGATGTCCAGTCCCCAATTCTTTCAATTCCTTTTTTATTTATCTTTATCTTAATTTTTGCTTGTTTTGAGGGGAAGGAAGTGGTAGCATGGTTATTTGGTTACTTTTCTTCACTTGTTGAAAGCCATGGACTAGAACTACATGGAAGTTGAGGGTAAGAAGTAACAAGTTTCAGAAACTTCACACCTTGTTTTATAATCTGATGGTCTTTGACTATTTAAGTTAATAACTTAAATCTGATGTTTTGAATATTTACGTTAAAGATATGGCTAGAGATTATATACTTGTCATATGAAAATCCTATCTAATAATAGACAAATATGCAAATTGACCATACCTCTGACACATCCACAAACCACGCCCACCACCCAATCAGAGCGAGTATGCAAATTAACCCAAACCAAGATGGCTACAGCCACAGAGAGCAAGGTTTCCTAGGTAACAGAGGAAGCCAAGCTTTCCACCTGCCCTTGCTAGGCCTAAGCCTCCACTCAAGCTACAAAGTTTCAATTATAGAAGGTAAACAAATTCAAACAAATGGCGGCAGAATGGAGCTTGAGAGAGCAGGCCAGGGTTGCCGCCGGCAACAGGGGAAGCAAAGCTTTCCGCACACCCTGGCTGGGCCCACCAGCTTAAGGCAACAAAGTTTCAATTATAACCCCAAGACAAATGGCTGCTGGCCTCAGAGGGAGCCCCAGGCTTGGCTCCGCTCCAGGCTACTAAGTTTCAATTGTAGAAGGAAAATAAATTCCAGATACCAGGGCCTCCGCTTGTGTTGCCAGGGGGCGTGGCCCACCTGCAAACCACCACAGGCCCCTCGCTCAGGCCGCCCCACACCCCAAGGGAACCCCCACCTGATCTGGGACGCCCTTCAGGGCAAACCAGCTGGCCCCCACCCCTGTACCAGGCCTCTATCCTATCTAATAAAAGATTGATCATCACTGCAACACACAATATAGCTGCCCCCATGTGGTCAAAGATCCTGCCCCCATGTTGACACAAGATGGCCATCACAAGATGGCCAGCAGGATAGGGCAGTTGGGAGGCACCCGGCCTGCAAGGGAGGGCAGTTGAGAAGGACCAGGCCTGCAAGGGAGGGCAGTTGGAGGTGATCAACCCTGCAGGAGAGGGCAGTTAGGGGTGACCAGGCCGGCAGAGGAGGGAAGTTGGCAGCAGAGTGGTTAGGGGGTGATCAGGCTGGTAGGCAGAAGCGGTTAGGGGCAATCAGGAAGACAGGCAGGCAAGCAGTTGGGAGCCAGCAGTCCTGGATTGTGAGAGGGATGTCCGACTGCCCGTTTAGGCCCGATCCCGGTGGGCATCTCTCAAGGGGTCCCAGATTGGAGAAGGTACAGGCTGGGCTGAGGGACAACCCCCCTCCGTGCATGAATTTCGTGCACCGGGCCTCTAGTAAGTATATAAACAATACAACAGAAATTTTGAGGGCTTTCTAAAAGACAGAAAGATAATAGAATCAATCTAAGAATCCCTAAAATACAGAAAGCTGATAAGATCCAAACTGATATTATCAAAAACCAGAAAAATATAGAAGAGGAATACTCTGAAAAAATGAATTAGGGGAGCTCCAGTCTAGCAGCAGATAGAGACAGTGGTCACCTAAGAGGATCCTTTTATAATCTTTTATTATAGAGAATATCTAACAGAAACAGAAGATAGAATAATATTATATTGATCCTCCATAGTTCATCATCCAGATGAAATTTTCTTTTTTTTTTTCTATGTCACTTTACTTTTTTTCTTTCCATCCATATGTATCCCTTCTATGGCCTCTTCCATTGCCACACAATTCCTCACATTACAGAAATCACCACAATGTTGTCAATGTTCATGAGTTTTCTCTAGTTTTTTTTTTTTTTTTTAATTCCATCTCTACACCACAACCCAATACCACCAACACCAGGAACACCACCAGCAGACAAGTACCATTTGATTTCACTCATATGTGGCACTTAATGATCAAACTGAACTACCAAGCAAAATAGAGACTGAATTATAGATAGAGAACAGTCTATTTCTTTTTCAAAATCCACTCAGAGATCCATAAACCTCAACACTTCAAACCAGATTCCTTAATCAACATTTCCAGACTTGACCCCTTTACTGGGTCATCTATACTTTTTATTTCTTTCTCCCTTCTTGCTTTCATAGACAATATCCTCAACCACATACTCATAAACCATGAACGATACAGATCACCTTTGTAGATAGCTGATCTTGTACATTTTATGTTGATTCTTATTGGTGCTACTTTGAGTGTAATAGTGTTATGTTCTGAATTTGAGGGCGCATTTACCCTTAGGATGTTGACCAAATTTTCTCTGTCTTGTTTTTCTCTTATAATGCAAATGTTTTCACAAGTGATAGATTATCAATTATTGGCCTTTAAAGATGATAATAGTTTCATA
>JAJQQW010000002.1:121421830-121480638 GCA_025583905.1 Ia io
GAAGGAAAGATCAGCAGACAGAGAAGATGTTTTGCAGAAATAAACATTCAAGGTAGACATGAAACTTGCAGTTGACAGGATATGCAAAAGACAAGCTCATTATGGTTTTAAGAATCATTAAAGTGTAAGTACAATATCATGGCCCTCAAAACAGTTTCACATTGTGCTGTGAGTTTCTGCAGACAATTTTTCAATAGGATAATTTGTTTAATTATAAAAATTACAGATAGGAAATAAAATTTTATTTTGGTTTTAATTAAGTAAGGTGACCGATAAATCTTAATTCATGCTAGAAATGATCTGAGATATAATTTACCTGGTCATCGATTTTTCTAAATCACTCTTTTGCTTCAGTCCTTCATCCAAGCTCTGTAGCAGAGATCTGGTTAAATCAACGTATTTGTTCGTCTCTTCTTTTTCATGTTGCAACTTTGAAAAAAAAAGAAATTAAAGAAAATTATTTTTAGAAATCTAGAGATTTACTTTTCTTTCTTAAAAATATGATTCCTCCTGGGTTCATGAATAATATGTGTGAACAAGTTTATAAAATGTAGTAGACAGGTTTATAAACTAAATGCCAGTCAGTAGAGATTTCAAGAATAATGACTTCTTCCAGCAGCTTAAAATGACTTTATATTTTCACCACTTTCCTTCTGGAACTAAAATTGCCAAAGTTTGTAAAAACAGAAGTTTTGATATATAAAATAGTAAGTTCTAAAAAGATGAAAATCTGGTAGCAACTGCTAAGAGGTATAAAGTTTGTGTTTGGAGTGATAAAAATATTCTATAATTTGATTGAGGTGACAGATGCACAACTTTATAAATACGATTTTAAAACATTGCATCGTATAATTTAAATTGGCAAATTATATGCTATCCTATATAATAAAGAGGTAATATGCAAATTAACACTCATGCCCTCACAATATGGCTGCCTAAATCCAGGCCAGCAGGGGGGTTAGTGAGGCACGACCAAATGACTGAACAAGCAGTTTTAGTGGGGCAACCAGGCTGGCAGGGGCTTAGTGAGGGACAACCAAAAGACTGAACAGCAGGTTGCATGAGGCAACTAGGCTGTCAGGGGAGTTAGTGAGGGCCAACCAAAGGACTGAACAGCGGGCTGTGTGGTGTGATCAGGCCAGCAGGGCAGTTGGGGACAATTAGGCTGGTGATGGGGGGGCAGTGAGGGGAGGCTAGGCCAGCGGGGGGGGGGGGGCACTTAGGGGAAATCAGGCTGGCAGAGGGGGGTAGTTTGGGGTGACTAGGCCAGCAGGGGAGCAGTTAAGGGTGAACAGGCCAACAGAAGGGGACAGTAAGGGGTGACCAGGCCAGCAGGGGAGGCAGTAGGGAGTGACCAGGCTGGCAGGGAGGTGGCAGTTGGAGGCAACCTGGCTCGCAGTGCATAGCAGTTAGGGGCAAACAGTATGGCATGGAGGGGTTCCAGATAGAGGTGATCAGGCCAGCACGCAGAGGCAGTTACCCGATGCAACCAGTGGGGGAGGGGGAGTTGGGGAGAGTTAGGGGCAACCAGGCAGGCCGGCAGGTGAATGTTTAGAAGCCAGGAGTCCAGGATTATGAGAGGGATGTCTGACTTTGGTTTAGGCCCAATATCCGAGGGGTTGGGGATTGGAGAGAGTACAGGCCAGGCTGAGGGGACCCACACATGCACGAATTTCATGCACTGGGCCTCTAGTGTGAATTATACCAATACAAATTTTTTTTTTAATTCCATTAGTGGATCTAGATTTAATTTCCTTAATTGTCTATTGTGGGTGTACATATTATAATGATCTGAATATTTCCATGCTTTCATTTCCAAGTGAGTGAGAATGAAGGATATGCCTACTACAATTGGTTAATATAATGACCTTCCTGTACAATGTTATTCTGAAATCTATGGAATATCCATTCACTGAAGTAAAGATAATACATAAAACAATTTTCTGGGATATTTCACTCAGCACTATCCTCTATTTGATCTGGCTGCCTCATCATGATAATGGAGATATCACTGAAAATATTGTTTTGTAGGGGAAGCAAAGCCTTTTGCCTTCTATGAAGAAGGACGCTTAATTTTCAACATTCCTAAGGGCAAATACTATAAGAAAACACATAAAATACAAAAGGCAGAATAAGAGCAAGGATTTAGGAAATAAGTGCACTCTAAAAATAATAACATTATAATAAATTAATCACAATGAAAATACTAAAAAAAAGCTGCCCTTGAAAAGTAGTATCCTAAAATACTTTGTATTATTTAACCAGTTATAGATTAACTGATGACATGCTAAATTTCACACATACCTGACTTCTGGTTTCATCTAATTCCTTCTGCAACGCTTGTATTTTATATTGTGAATCCATACAATGATGTTTCAGTAAAGCTTCTGTCGAAGATAGTTTTCTTTGGGTTCCAGCCAGTTCTCCTTGAAGTTGTCTCACAACTGCCTAGTAAGTAAGATATTTCTGTTACTGATTTCATAAATCACAATATTATCCTCTCTAATAAAAGAGTAATATTCAAATTAACCACACTCACCTACATAAGCCACGCCCACCATCCAATCAGGGTGTGTATGCAAATTAACCCCAACCAAGATGGCTACCAGAATGGAGGCTTGGGTTTCCCCGGCAACAGAGGAAGCCAAGCTTTCCACACACTCTGGTGGGCCCAGGCCTCCACTCAAGGATACAAAGTTTCAACTATAGAAGGTAAACAAATCCAAACAGAAATGGCAACAGCCACAGATCAAGCAGGAGGCTTGGCTCCGCTTTAGGCTACAAAGTTTCAATTGTAGAAGGTAAATAAATTCCAGATACCAGGGCCACTGCTTGGGTCACCAGGGGTGTGGCTTGCCTGCAAACTGCCACAGGCCCCACGCCCAGGCCTCTCCACACCCCAAGGGAACCCCACCCTGATCCAGGACACCCTTCAGGGCAAACCAGCTGGTCCCCACCCATGCACCAGGCCTCTATCTTATCTAATAAAAGAGTAATATGCAGATTGACCATCACTCCAACACACAACATCAAGATAGCTGCCCCCATGTGGACAAAGACCCTGTCCCCATGTGGACACAAGATGACCACCACAAGATGGCCAGTAGGGGAGGGCAGTTGGAAGGGACCAGGCCTGCAAGGGAAGGCAGTTGAGAGGGACCAGGCCTGCAAGGGAGGGCAGCTGGAGGCTATCAACCCTGCAGAGGAGGGCAGTTAGGGGTGACCAGGCTGGCAGAGGAGGGAAGTTGGGGGCAAACAGGCTGGCAGGGGAGCAGTTAGACATCAATCAGACTGACATGGGAGTGGTTAGGGGGTGATCAGGCTGGCAGGCAGAAGCGATTAAGGGAAATCAGGAAGGCAGGCAGGCGAGCAATTGGGAGCCAGCAGTCCTGGATTGTCAGAGGGATGTCTGGTGGGATCGGGCCTAAACGGGCAGCCAGACATCCCTCGAGGGGTCCTAGATTGGACAGGGTGCAAGCTGGGCCAAGGGACACCCACCTGTCCCTGTGCACGAATTTCGTGCATCAGGCCTCTAGTTAAATTATGTTAATGATAGATAAATTCACATGCAGGATGGGGCAAAAGAAGGTTTACAGTTGTGAGTAGTTACCTAGTATTTATAATATTATTCTCCATATAAAACAACTATAAAACTACTTTAGGCCCAGCCTGGATGTATTTTGTTAGAGTCTTATATTATTAACATAATATGTAACTGTAAAAGTATCACTATCTAACTCAATTCACCTTCTTTTCCTCATATGGACATGCTCCTGTTTGCTTAATCAGGTTAAAGTCACAGAAAATGTAATCCTCCTGCTAACCCATATTAGGTTACTTAGACAGCTGACTCAGCCCCACTCTCAGCCCCTCCCCCTCCTCTCAGGAATCGCAAAGCTTTAGAATCTACTGACATCTCAAAGAAAAATGGATACGTAAGTGGATCAAGTGGTAGTAAATTCAATATTATGGAACATCTTCTCATTTATTTCTTTTATTAACCAGAGGTTTCAATTAATGTCAGAGCTCCTGGAACATTCAATCCCCTGCTCAAATCCTCCCAATAGGTTCCTAACTTAAAAGAAAAGTAAAGTCATTTCAAGGGTCTTCAAGGCTCTAGGTAACCTGGCCTTGACCTCCCTTCCTGCTACACATACACCCTGCCACTCCTCAGTAGTCTGAAATGGAGGTCCAATGCCAAATTAGTAAATCACAGAGAGCTACAATGCTCTCTGTCTTGGACAAACAGCTCCAAATGATAGTAACTAGGCCTTAACATGAGAAATATAAAAAAATTATTTATAAAAATATTCTAATAAAATGGTCAATAGTATTTGAAAGTGTAAATCAGGTATACATTTGCTAAAACTCATCACATTTGTCCCTAATTATGATTGAATGAAAAGTACATGCCTTTAAAAATTCAGGAGGTCCTATGAATATATTACTTGAGACTGAAGTATTTCCAAATTTAATTCAAATTAGCATGAATAAAAGTAACTCTATGTCAACCTAAATGTATAAGGAGCCAGTGAAGGAAAAGTACTATGGGATACAACATCTACACTTCAGTTCATCTGGGCAATCTGAACTTAATTGTCAAGAGAACTCACTTAATTAAATCTTAATTTAAAAATACTCATTTGAGGTAAGAGCATTTCCATTTATCTGCTTCCTAACAATATGAAAATTTATGACAGAAAGACTAAAATTATTATTCAATCAATATAAAACTTAAGTATTATCAATCTACATCTATTAGCAATCTGGAACTTAAAGTCTTAAAATTTCATGGGCAACACAATGTCTTTACTCAAGCAAAGCACTTCTCAGGTCTAATGTTCATTTGATGGATACAATGTCTGCTTTTAAAATAATAGAAAGAACAGCTTTATAATCTATACATTTTTTTTATATTCACTGGGATTCAACATTTAGCCATCATCAAATATTGCTCTGAATTTTCTTTGAGGAAATTTGAAAATATTTATCTGTCTGGATACTTACATCTTTTTCCGCTTTATCATTTTCATACTGATGTATGTTTTCTTTTAAAAGATGCCATTCGTTGATTAATTCTTTACATGTTTCCTTCAGCATAAGACCTTGCTTTTCACTGTTGGCTTGAAGTATTTTTATGGTATCTGCCAACTGATCTTGGATTTTAATGACTCTCTTTCCTTTCCTGTCAGCTTTGTTGTGAGCCTGATCCAGTTGCTGTTGAAGCAACTTATTTTCACTCTGCAGGTGAGATAAGCTCTCCTGTAAAGATTCCTGCTTTCCAGTGTCTTTATTGACTTTACCTGGTTCCTGTTGATACATGTGTTCAATTTCCTTCTTTGGACTCTGTGTTTGGCTTTGGTCTCCTTCTCCACCTTGTAAAACAAATGTCCTATCTCTGAGAGCATCTCTTGTGCAATGAAGCTCAATTTCCAGGTTATTGAGTTTACTTTCAAATTTAGAAAGTTGTTGAGAAAAAATCTCAATGCTATGTTTTAGGTCAGACATATCAGAGTTCTTTTTTTCCTGGGAACAAAAACATTCTTCTTTCTCTTTCTTGAAAGCAACTTGTAGATCTTTTGAAGTCTGACAATGCTCATGATACTCTATAACAGTAACCCGTCTAGACCTGTAGGAGTCACCTTCTGCTTCCGGTCTTCCTCTGTTTTGTCGTTCATCCTCCAGTTTAGTGCTTAGCATTGTAAGTTTAGCTGTCAGAACTTCAAACTGCTCTTTGTATTGAAGTAGTGTTTCTGTTATTGTCTTTTGAAAATGGTCATTCTTTTCTTTGACAATCACAATGCCCTCAAAATATTGTTTTTCCATTTCCTTTATCTGATTTTTTCCTGTGTCTAGTTCCAGTGTTAGCTTGGCAATTTCATCCTTCAAGATGCGATTTTCATGTAACAGATATTTTTCTTTTTCATAACTATCAGAAACCTAAGTAAAACAAAGGAGACTTTTAGCTAACTCATTAATATGATATATCATGATAGCCTCTGAAATTAAAGAAACCTTTATGTTTACAATAAAAAGGTTCCAATTGGTGGATATCCCTCATAAAAATAATAGAATTGGGAAAACAAGATGGCAGCATAGGGTAAACACCTAATTGTTGCCTACCACAACAATTTTAAAACTACAACTGGAAAACAGAGCGCACACCGTCCAGAACCACCAGAAAGCTGGCATAGTGGAAAACCTACAACTAGAAAAAAAGAGAGGGGGACGCTGAGCCTCAGGAGCTGTGGAGGTGTGGAGATCCGTGAACGTGGAAAAGGGGGTGGCTGAATACGCGGCTGGCTTGCTCACGCTGCCTGTAGAGGGAGGGCAGCAGATGCGTGGCTAGCTTTCTTGTTTGGGAGAAAAAAAAAAAAAACCTCCGGACTGCACTGAAATCCAGCACCGGTTAGGGAGAAACTGGTCTGTTTGGCAGCGGGCGAGGCTCGAGAGCTGCCTTCTCTCAGAGGTGCGCAGCCATTGGTTTGGGCACGGAGAAAAACTGGCCCTCTTAGGGCAGCATGGACGGGAAGCCAAAGTTTGTCTGCACCTCCCTGAGACTCCGCCCCATCCAAGCTGAGCACAGAAGCTCTCCCAGCAGAGACACTGCTGATCCTCACAGCCAGCTGGCTTGGAGATCAAATCCCCCCAGTGATACCAACAAAAAGCATGGCTTAACTACAACAAGACTGCACATACAGCCCACAAAAGGGTGCAACAAGAGGATACACCACAGAGAACTGGGGAGGCTGAGCTCCTGGGCCCTGCTAGGACACCTAACACACAAAGCAACTCCATCAACTCAGAGAAGCATCTAAAATGCGGAGACAAAGAGGCAGGCCACAATTGAAAGAAATGGAGGAAACCAAAAGACTGGACATAGAGTTCAAAACCACGGTTATAGGTTTTTCAAGAATTTCCTAGAAAAGGCCGAAAAATTAAACGAGAACCTTGAGGATATGAAAAGGGATCAACTAGAAATTAAGCATACACTGACTGAAATAAAAATATTATACAGAGACCTAAAAGCAGACTAGAGAATCACAAGAATCAAGTCAAAGATTTGGAATGCCAAGAAGCAAAAATCACTCCTCTGGAAAAGCAAAAAGCAAAAAGAATCCAAAAAGTTGAAGATAGTGTAAGAAGCCTCTGGGACAACTTCAAGTGTACCAACATCAGAATTATGGGGGTCCCAGAAGAAGAGAGAGAGCAAGATACTGAATTAAAATTCCAAGAGCAAAAGACAAAGAGAGAATCTTATGAGCAGCAAGAGAAAAACAGTTAGTTACCTACAAGGGAGCACCCATACGATTGTCAGCTGATTTCTCAACAGAAACCATGCAGGCCAGATGGGAATGGCAAGAAATTTTCAAAGTGATGAATAGCAAGAACCTACAACCAAGATTACTCTACCCAGCAAAGCTATCATTCAGAATTGAAGGTCAGATAAAGAGCTTCACAGATAAGAAAAAGCTAAAGGAGTTCATCACCACCAAACCAGAATTATATGAAATGATGTAAGAAGAAGAAGAAGAAAAAGTTAAAAATTATGAACAACTAATATGTAACTATCAACAAATGAATCTAAAAACCAAGGGAATAAAAAATCTGATGAACAGTATTAAGTGGTGAATATAATAGAATCAGGGGCATAGAAAGGGAGTGGACTGACAATTCTCGGGGGAAAAGGGGAGTGGGGGGTGTGGGAAAAGATTGAACAAAAAGCGTACACCTATGGAGGGGGACAGCGGGGAGTAGGGGGGGGTAAGGGCAGAGGGTGGTGTAGGAACCTGGTGGAAGGGATCTATGGACGGAAAAAAGAGGAATAATTGTAATAATCTGAACAATAAAGATTTATTAATTTAAAAAAATAGAATTGGACCAAAATCTCTAACGTTAAACAAGCCTACATTCTGCAAAGTTTAAAACTGTAATATAAGTTCATGGATATTTTAAAACTATGAAAACCAAACCACAGGTTACTGTTTAAGAGTCTCAGAATTGGAAAGGGCTTTTTCTAAATCACAACAAACCAGGAATACATTAAGTAAAAGATGAATAACTCTAATTACACTTAAAAATTGAGATTATAGACTAAATATATAGCTACCCCACATTGAGAGTATTAACCTTGCATATACTAGGAGAGACTAAATTTCCTAAAATATTTTTCAAACATCATCTCATATATATTCTACTTTCTTAGTACTTTCAGTAATAAATACTACCTCTACTAATAACTGCTCATCTAGGCATTGTCCTAAGCTCTTCTACATCCATCTATAAACTCATTCAATTATCACAATCTGGAATGGAGGGGTTAAAAACATAAGCAACTTCTGGATTTTCCCCAGGTTTCCAGATTCAAAAATTGTTGCTCTTTCCCCAATCCACAGTTCTTCTCTAGTGTGAATATAGAAACACAAAAGATGCCTCATATTTAAAAAAAGTAATGGTAAGATAAAATTTACAGAGCTCTTCTTAGAAAATCATGAGATTATGTTGCTGCAATAACTTTTATTTCTTGTTCACAATGTTTACTGTAATAAATATGAAATGGGTAGAAAATCACTGAATTACTTTACTAGCAATAAAGTAACAATAAATTGTCACTAAGTATACGTTACAGCATAGCATTCTCTTCAAAATCTCTTGTGTTAAAATGAGATACTATTACGAACAAATTGTTACTTTTCTCAAAGGCAGAATGACATCTAGCATATTACCCCAGAACCGGCTCTTCTTTTCCTCCTTACCCCCAGTGTAAATTAAAACTAACCTCTCTATTAATATATCAAGGAAATGTAATAATTGCCAAAATCTGGAGCATCTGTTGTTGGTACCAATACCTTTGAGATCATGGAAAACACACCAATTTCTATCGAAAATATTAAAAACCTCCCCTTAGGATGAAGGCATTGTGAATATCCCTACTTGACTGGGAGAGACAAATGGATTTGAATTAAGAATATCATTTTATCCAATGGACCCAAAATGCCACCACTAACACACACACACACACACACACACACACACACACACACACACACACACACACACACACATAGACACATATGTTTTTAAAATTATCTATAGTTTCCTTATGTACAGTATTGGATTTTACATATCTACACACCCACATATACTCACACACATTTGTAAATGACTAAATAAACTACCTGAGATAACACTTTCTTATGAGCTCTTTCTCTCCCCTTAGTCTTGCAAGGCTGTTTGGTCAGAATTCCATCTTGTAATATACTGGCGTTCTGTTCTTCAGAAAGTTGCCTCTGAGTGTAATTTCGTTCTTCAACAACCTAGGGACACATTTCGTTTAGTTTTTTATCTCATACCATTAACAAAAAGTTCAAAGCTTAAGAACAGATCCTTAAAAAACTGTTAAAAAGAAATAGCCTTTTTAAGCATAAGGATATTTCTTTTTTATGAAAAACTCAAATTTTAATTAAGTGATAGCTAGATTTGTCATAGAGTAAAAATGCAGTATTGTGAAATAAAAAAAAATGTTTATGAACATTTGAGTAATTCCATCACAGTCTCAATGCAATTTAGCCTCTATTTTAACATTTTTAAAAGCCAAAATGAACATTGATGTGAATGGTTAAACTCAATTTATTGTCCCTTTCTTCATTTAGAAAAGTTATACAGACCATCTACTACAGGCCAAGGATAGTAATAAATTAATAATTTTAGTCTTAAATGTCACAGTTCATTTTTTGAACGAGATACCATTTTGGGGTTTTTTTAAATGTAATAATGTATATTAAGTCAAAGGGATACAATTATTGACAAAATACTGTTAGATATAAGACATTTCACCAAAGATAAATTTACCTTATTCCCTCTTTCAGTCTTCAGGGCCATGACTTGTGTTCCTATGGTGTTTTCAACTTTGGGGTCCATTTCAACTGTTTTCGTGGACTGCCCTTCTTTTTTCCTTAAGTGCGCCGTATTTTTTTTATATAACTGATCAGCTTTTTGTCTCTTCTCTTTTGCTTTTTGTAAGGTTAATCTGCAGTTAAACACAATCAAAGCTGTGATCAACATGAAATGAACTGTTATGTTTATATGATATCTTATGTAAACCTCATGTAACCACAAAACAAAAAACTCAAGCAGATTCACAAAAGATAAAGAGCAGGAATGCAAAGCACACTACAGAAAATCTTCAATTCAAAAACAGAAGGCAGCAAGAGAGGAACAATGGAATTACAAAACTGCCAGAGAACATCAAGATAGCATTAATAAGTCTTTACCTGTCAATAATTTCTGTGTAAATGGATTGAATTCTCCAATCAAAAGCATGGAATGACTAGGGGTGCAGAACACAATATATGGCAGGCAGACTATGTGTTGTAGAAATGTGCACCTTTAAACTGTATACTTTTGTTAACAAGAGTCATCTCAACACATTCAATAAAAAGGAAAAAAGGCATAAGATGTTTTGATGGATTAAATAATAAGACCCCAATGTATGCTGCCTTCCAGAGACTCCATTCATTTTCTTAAATTTCAAAAAAAAACACACACCACAAGCCTCACCAGAAGATATGCTCATTGATTTTAGAGAGAGGGGAATAGACAGAGATACAGACAGACAGAGAAACATCAATGAGAGAGAGAACATTGGTTGCCTCTCCTATGTACCCACACCAGAAATGGAATCCACAACTTAGGTATATGCCTTGACCTGGAATCAAACCTACAACCTTTTGGTATATGGGATGGTGTTCCAGCCAAGAAAGCCACACTGGCCAGGGCTCAAGTCATTCTTAAAGGCAATTAAAGACTCAAAGCGAAGAGAGGGAAAAGATATTTCTTGCAAGTGCAAACCAAAAAGAGAACATTTGTAGATATTCTTATATCAGACAAAACGGAATTTAAGCCACAAACTGTAACAAGGCACAAGCAAGGTCTTTATATAACGATTAGGAGATCACTTCATAAAGCTATAACAATTGTCAATAGGTATGCACCCAACATTGGTTCCCCTAAAAATATTAAACAAATTTTATCAGAAGGAAAGGTTTAAATACCCAACAACACAATAATAGCAAGGAGCATCAATACCCCACTTTCAGCAGCGAATTAATCATCTAGACACAATATCAAGAAGGAAATGTTAAACTTGAACCAAACATTAGACCAAATGGACCTAAGGGACATTTAGAGAGCGCTCATACATTTTCTTTTCACCACCTCAAAGAGATAGCTGCACTCCCATGTATAGTGCAGCCTTATTCACAATAGCCAAGATATATAAACTAAGTGTTCACCAATAGATGAACAGATACAGTGGTATGTATGCATGTATGTTTGTAGGTATGTGTATATTATATATGTAATTGTGTGTGTCTATGTATACACACACACAAACACACATACATAGACAATGGAATTTTCTCTGGCATGAGAAAGAAATAGAATAATAGAGACTGGCTATCGTTAGAAGAAATATTAGTCATGCTCTATTAACCATGATTCTTTTGTTCTGATTAAAGAAAGGATGTTGTGATCTGGCTGGGTGTTCCCCCCCTTGTCTGGGACCTGGGAGTTAAGCTGGAAATGTGGTCCATCCTGCTTAACTGCCTATTATCATGAAAAGATTAATAACCTTGTTGGAGCAACAACGGAGTCCCAGAGGTTCCTACACTGTGCAACCCCCCAGCTTGCATTGTCTGTAATCTGTAAACAGTATACCCATCGTTTTTCTTTTGCCTATTTCCCCATGCCTGAAATACCTATCTTTGTTACTTTTGCATAAGCATTCTTATTCCCTTTGCCTACTTTCCCATGTAATCTTTGTCCTTCTACCCCATACAAGCATCTGGTTTCTTGGGGTGGGGGTGGATGGTGTGCAGAGCAGATATTCTTGGATGGCCTGTTGCTCTCCCATACTGCCAGTACTCATGGAATAAATGCTCATATATGAATCATCCCTGTCTCTGCTTAATGGCTCAAGTAGCGATAGGCAGCCTGGACCCACTTATCAGGTTTCACTCCCATTCGTGACCACATAGGTGAACCTTGAGAGCCATAGACTAGTAAACATAAGTCAGACAACGACAAATACTGCATGATCTCACTTGCATGTGGAATCTAAAGTACCTGAACTCATAAAATCAGAGAGTACAGTGGTGGTAGCCAGAGGCTGAGGATGTGGGGAAAGAGGGGAGATGCTGGTCAAAGGTACAAGCTTCCGTTATACGATGATCACTTGTGGGGGTCTGTTGTACAGCCTGGTGTGTATAGTAATAAAACTGTATTATATTCTTGAAAGTAGCTAAGGGAGTAGATCTAAATGTTCTCACCACTAAGAAAGAATTGGTAATTATGTGATGTAATTGAAATATGAACAAGCACTCCTGGGCTGATCACTTAACAATATAAAAGGATATCAAATGAACACACTATATACCTTCAAAATATGCAATGTTACATATCAATTATGACTCAATAAAGCTCAGAAAAAAATAGAAATTTGAAAAATAAAATATCCACATGGAATTATATATATATAGCTAGAAATGACAATAAACCAATTAGTTATGATCTTCTTAGAAAATAACATTATTTTACCAAAATTATTTGGTAACTTTTGTATACTCTAGCCTAGTATCTAATCCTATATAATTATCCTATATAATAAAAGCCTAATGTGCAAATTGACTAAACTGGAGAACAACTGGTTACTATGACACACAGTGACCACTATGGGGCTGATGCTCAATGCAGGAGCTGCCCCCTGGTGGTCAGTGCCTCCCACAGGGTGAGCTGCTCAGCAAGAAGCTGGGCTTACAGCTGGGGAGGGCAGTGGTGGTGGCAGGAGCCTCTCCAGCCTCCACAGCAGTGCTAAGGAGCAGCGAGCCAAGCAGTAAGGAGTAGCCAGCAGGAGGGCATTAGGAGCTAGGAGTCCCGGACTGTGAGAAGGCGCAGGCCAGACTGAAGGACACTCACCCCCACCCCCAGGGCAAGAATTTTGTACACTGGGCCTCTAGTATTATAAATAATGCATAAAATGACCTATTGTATGTTTTATATACATAGTAACATAAAATAAATGTCCTTAGACTGTGTATGGGTGTGTTTATAAGGTCATGTTTTTATGAAGGATCGAGTTCCGGAAGTGAAGCTATTGGGATAAAGGAATGACATACATGACATTTTGAAAGAAGCTCAATTACCCTTTGCAAAAGATGTTCTAATTTTATCTACAGTAGTGCACGAGAAGGCCTTTTCATCCAATGGGAAATTTCTAGTTTTATTTTTTAAATACAATAATTATCATTATAAGTTCAAAAAATGGTATCTCATTGTTTGTTGATTTGCATTTTCTGATTACAAAGCAAGATTCACTCCACTATAAATATAAATTTGTTAATCATGAATATTAGCTCAACTTGAAATTTGCTTTATAGGAAAAGAATAATTACCTACAGTTAAATACTGCAATAGGCTTACCTATCAGACTCTACATTTTCCACATTAGGAAACTGGTGCTTATCACTTTGTTCACTGTTGCTTTTCTGTCTCACACCAACACTGTCAGTGTCATCATTAGCCACATCAAACATGCTTCCTGACTCTTCCCTCTTACTACTTTTCTGTTCCTTCTTTTCTTCAACCTTTGATGAAAGTTTCATATTAAGGATGTTGTTATTACCTTACACATTAAGAAGACTGTGTTTACATTACTTTTATCATTTGGCTTTATGATTAGCTTTTCTAATACCTTATTCATTAAGAAGACTGTGTTTTCATTAATTTTATCATTTGGCTGCTGGGTATCAGTGTGTTCATTTTTGCTCTGATGTCTCAATCCACTTCTGTCACTGTCATCATTAACACCATCATACGTGTTTCCAGACACTTCCTTTTTACTGCTTGTCTGCTTCTTTTCTCCTTCAACCTTTGATGAATGTTTGATAATAAAGATATTGATAGTACCTTATTCATCAAAAGATTGTGTTTTCATTAATTTCATGATATTAATAAAATTGCTATTACTTGAATCAATAAAAATATTTTGAGTGTTTAATTTGATCATAACAGGTCATTGAAATTTCTGTAAATTCTGCTTCATTTCTTTTTCATCATAGAAGCAAAATTTTCCAAGATTTCTAAGAGTGATTTCTTAATTTTGTGCTCCAATTCACATTATCCACTCTTTGATACCTAAGTATCAAAGTGTCTTTGATACTCACCCCCATTCCATTTATCTCACAGAGACAATGAAATAAATGACAAAAAATGCAAAATTCCTTCTTTTGCGTCTTTTCCAACTCTGACTTGCATTGCACATACAGATTTAAAAGATGTGACATTGTGCCTCAGTAACAAAAAGGAAGCTTCCTTCTTTTTACATGAAACTATTTTTCCTATATTATCTTTTACATTTTTTCCAAGATCTTTAAAGATATCAAAGAAGTGTGGTATTTATAAAATATATGAGCCAAAGTATACTACAACATTGGAGCAGAGTGAAGCCAATGAATTGATAGTTAAGGTACAATTTGGAAAGTGAGTAATGATCCCTAATTTCACACAGCCAAGTCTGGTCTTTGGGGCCTGATGAAATCTGGTGCAATTACCCTAATGACCCTTTGAGGTGCCACACAACCATAAGGTCCATGGGTACCCAGTGGGTTATAGCTGCTATTTGCATAGCCTGGGACTTCTGCTCAGTGGCCTCACACCCAGAAATGAAGCTGAGTTTGAGTCTGTATCAACATGGTAAGCACCATTCACACCTACCTGATGACTCACTTACCTCATGGGACTCACATACCAATGGGAGCTCTTTCAGTGGACTGACCCCAAAAGAAAGCTGGTAGGCAGAGGTGGATCTCAGAGAGACTTGTGCTTTGTTCTTAACTGCCTCACAGGCTTGGTGCTGGAGGAAGGAGGCATTGCTGGGCAGCTGGCCCCCTCCCTGGTGCACCTAGCCTAGCAGAGGCAGTCACAAACACTGCATCGCTTTGTTGTTCCACACAGGTCACCCAAGGGAAGTCACAGGTAGAGACTGACATTGACTTACAACAGAGTGCCCTCACAAGAGGCTCCAGTGGGGAGCTACAGAACATGAAGCAATTACTCCACAATCAGAACACCCAAATGAAGATCTCAACAGACACCACAACATACTGGTGTGTATTACTTGACATGGGGTCAGCCTTCACATAGCAACTCATACACTGTGATCAGCCAGCCTGAGCATCAACCCCATCCACAAACAGGCCAGCATCAAGACTCTACAAAAGGAGGGCTCCATAACACACACAAGTGACCTTCCGGGAACACCTAGCTCTGGTGTTCTTGGAAAGATTGTGCCAATGAGCCTGACAAAACACTTAATACATAAGTCCATTTTACCAAGACTGGGAAGTATAGTAGATCTACCCATACTCATAGAAATAAATACGAAGAGGCAGCTTAAATGGGGAGAAGAAGAAAGATGCCCCAAATGAAAACACACACACACACACACACACACACACACACACACACACACACACACACAAAATGAAATAAATCCCCTCAAAAAAGAGATAATTGAAATGGAGGCAAGGTATGCTTGCACCAGATACAACTGAAAAACATGGTTACAAAGATGATAAGGAACATATTGAGAACTTTGACAATGAAACAGCAAATATAAAAAAGCATAAATAAATTATCTAAAATAATCACTCAGAAATGAAGAATATAATACCTGAAATGAAGAATACACAAGAAGGAATCAACAGCAGATAAGATGAAGCTCAGATTGGAATCTTTCAGTTATAAGAAAGGTAGCAGGAAACACTGAATTAGAGCATATATATATATATATATATATATATATATATATATATATATATATATATCCTACCTAATAAAAGGGTAATATGCAAATTGACTGCACCTTCGCTATTCCTAAGCCACGCCCACCAGCCATGCCCACCAGCCAATCAGGGCAAGTATGCAAATAAACCCAACCAAGATGGCTACAGCCCCAGAGAACAAGGTTTCCCAGGCAACGGAGGAAGCCAGGCTTTCCGCCTGCCCTTGATAGGCCTAAGCCTCCACTCAAGCTACAAAGTTTCAATTATAGAAGGCAAACATATCTTAACAGAAATGGTGGCAGCCAAGGAGCTGGAGAGAGCAAGCCAGTGTTGTCCCCAGAAACGGAGAAAGCAAAGCTTTCCACACACCCTGGCCGGGCCCAGGCCTCCGCTTAAGGCTACAAAGTTTCAATCATAGAAGGTGAATTAACCCCAACAGAAATGGCTGCCAGCCACGGAGCAAGCAAGAGGCTTGGCTCCGCTTCAGGATAGAAAGTTTCAATTGTAGAAGGTAAATAAATTCCAGATACCAGGGCCTCCTCTTGGGTCACCAGGGAGCGTGGCTGGTCTGCAAACCACCACAGGTCCCTTGCTCAGGCCACCCCACAACCCAAGGGAACCCCCATCCTGATCCGGGACACTCTTCAGGGCAAACCAGCTGGCCCCAACCCCTGCACCAGGCCTCTATCCTATCTAATAAAAGAGTAATATGCAGATTGACCATCACTCCAACACACAATATGGATGCCCCCATGTGGTCAAAGATCCTGCCCCCATGTGGACACAAGATGGCCGCTACAAGATGGCCAGCAGGGGAGGGCAGTTGGGAGGCACCTGGCCTGCAAGGGAGGGCAGTTGAGAGGGACCCAGGCCTGCAAGGGAGGGAAGTTGGAGGCGATCAACCCTGTAGGGGAGGGAAGTTAGGGGTGACCAGGTCGGCAGAGGAGGGAAGTTGGGGCAAACAGGCTGGCAGGGGAGCAGTAAGGCATCAATCAGGCTAGCAGTGGAGTGGTTAGGGGGTGATCAGGCTGGCAGGCAGAAGAGGTTAGGGGAAATCAGGAAGGCAGGCAGGGAGCAGTTGGGAGCCAGCAGTCCTGGATTGTGAGAGGGCAGTCAGACATCCCTTGAGGGGTCCCAGATTGGAGAGGGTACAGGCTGGGCTGAGGGACATCCCCCCTCTCTGTGCATGAATTTTGTGCAACGGGGCTCTAATATATATATTAGAGTCCTGGTGCACAAAATTTGTGCACTAGGGAGGGTGTGTCCCTCAGCAAGCCTCTCGAATCTGGAACCCCTTGACGGATGTCCGACTGCCCGTTTAAACATTTAAACATCCCTCTCACAATCTAGAACTGCTGGCTTCCAACCGCTCCCCTGCTTGATCGCCTCTAACCATTCTCCTGTCAGCCTGATGGATGCCTAACTGCTCCCCGGCTGACCCAATTGCCCCTAACTGCCATCCCCTGCTAGCCTGGTCACCCTAACTGCCCTCCCCTGCCAGCTTGGTTGCCCTAACTGTCCTCCCCTGCAGGTCCGGTCATCCCTAACTACCCTCCCCTGCTGGCCTGATTGCCCACAACTGCCCTCCCCTTCAGGCATGGTCCCCCCAACTGCTCTCGCCTACAGGTCTAGTCCCCTCCAACTGCCCTCCCCTTCAGGAATGGTCCCCCCAACTGCTCTCCCCTGCAGGCATGGTCCCCCCCAACTGCCCTCCCCTAAAGGAATGGTTCCCCCCAACTGTCCACCCCTACAGGCCTTGTCACCTCCAACTGCCCTCCCCTGAAGGCCTGGTCTCTCTCAACTGTTCTCCCTGGAAGGCCTGGTCTCCCCCAACTGCCCTCCTCTGTCTACCTGGTCACCCCTAACTGCCTTCCCCTGCTGTCCTGATCGCCCAAAACTTCCCTCCCATGTAGGCCATCTTGTGGTGGCCATCTTGTTTCCACATGGGGGCAGCTATCTTTGACTACATGGGGGTGGCCAACTTGTATGTTGCAGTGACGGTCAATATTACTCTTTTATTAGATAGGATAAAGGTATATGTATTTCTCTAAACATATATATATATATATATATATATATATATATATATATATATATATATATATATATATATATATATATATATATATATATATATATTTTCTTTCTTTAATGAGAGTAGTTTAAGGAATTTCTGGGATAACAGAAAGCATAGCTACATCCACATTATACGGGTACCAGAAAAAGGAGAGTGAGAGCAAAAATTAAGAACCAATTTAAAGAAATAAAATGACTGAGACTTCCCTGACCTGGTGAAAAAAAACACAAAGAAGTGCAGAAAAGGGAGTATCAAACAAGATGAACAGAAAGAGGCATACTCCAAGCTACTTCATAATTAAAATGGCAAAGGTTAAAGACAAAGAGAAGATCTTAGAAGCAGAAAGAAAACACAAATAGTTACCTACAAGGGAGCCCCAATAAGTCTGTTAGATGCTTTCTCAACAGACACATTTCAGGCTGGCAAGGACTGGAACAAAATATTCAAAGTGATAAAAAAGAAGGGCCTACATCCAAGACTACTCTGCCTAGCAAAGCTGCCTTTTAATATTGAAAAAGAGGTAAAGAGCTTCCTAAGTAACCAAAAGGAGTTCATCACACAAAAAGACAGTATTAGAGGAATCATTAAAGGTATTTCTATATAAAGTAAAAGAAAAAAGGCAGGGGACATAATTATAAAGAATAAAATAGCAATAAGTGAGTAGCTATCAATAATCCCTATATATGTATATATCTAAAAAGCTCCAATAAAAAGACATAGAGTAGATAGATGGATAAGAAAACAAGTTCCCTGCATGTGCTGTCTACAAAAGAACCACCTTAGCAAAAGATATACACATACTGAAAGTAAAGGATGGAAAATGATATTTCCTGAAAATACAAACAAAAACGCCCCTGGGCTGGTTGCTCAACTGGTTAGTGTTGTTTCTACAGAGCATGTTTTCTGGTTCAAACACTCATTAGGGCATATATAAGAAGCAAGCAATGAATGCATAAGTAAATGGAACAACAAATGCATAGTACTCTCTCTTTCTATCTCTCTCTCTGTGTCTCTCCCTTTGCTTGTTCTCTCTCAAAATCAATGAATAAAAATTCAACTGAAAACAATGTTCACCTGGCCAGTGTTGTTCAGTGGTCAAGTGTCTATATAGGAACCAAGAGGTCACTAGTCTGATTGTGGTCAGGGCACATGCCCGGGATACAGGTCCAATCCCGAGAAGGGGGCATGAAAAAGGTAGAGGATAGATGTTTCTCACTCATCAATGTTTACATCTGTATAAACCTCTCTCTTCCTCTCTCTGAAATCAATACAATAAATTTAAAAAGTAAAACCAATAAAACATATTTAAATAAATTTTTCAAATCCAAACAATGAGGGGTTGTGAGAAGAAAAGGGTCCTATTATGAGGTGACAGGAGAAGATTTGACTTTGGGTGGTGGGCACATGGTCTTATATACAAATTTTGTAAATTAGTAATCCACACATGAAACCTATATGTTCATGTTGACCAATGGCACCCAATAAAATTCAAATAAATAAATAAAAAGCAAACCACAAATACAGCTGGGAAAGCAATACTTATGTGAGAAAAAATAGAAATTAAATCTAAGGCTATAAAATGAGACAAAGGAGGCCAATACATAATGATATGGGATCAATCCAATAAGAATAAATAACCCTTATGAACATATATGCACCCACCAAAGGAGCACTTCAATATATAAAGTAAATATCAATACAATCAGAGTTAGGAAGTTCAATACCCCTTTGACATTAATAGATAGATATTTCAAAAAACATAAAGAAGGTAAATGTATATATCTTGAAAGCTCCAACCAAAACTCCAATGAATTTCATTGATATGTTCAGAGCATTATTAACCTAAAACTTTTTTTTCAAGTGCACTTGGAACAGATTCCTAGGTAGACCACGTGTAAGGCCATAAAACAAGCCTCAGTAAATTTAAAAAGACTGAAATCATTCCTCACATCTTCTCCAACCAAAATGGTGTCAAACTAGAAATCAATTACACATGAACACATGGAGGGTAAATAACCTGTTACGAAAGAGTGTTAACAAGGAGATCAAGGAAGAAATCAAAAGATACCTTGAGACAAATGAAATGAGAACATGACAACCCAAAATCTATGGGACAACGTGAAATCAGTCCAAAGAGGGAAATTCATAGCAATACAGGCCTACCTCAAGAAAAAAGAAAAATCTCAAATTAACAATGTAACCTTTACCAGAAGACATGTTTTAAATGAGCCTATTGGATTGTTTTAAAAGGTGTGTAACATGATCTTAATTTGATTGATTGATTATGGCAGTATTCTTTTCTTAGTGACTAAACTTCACCAAACATTAAATAAACTATTTTAAAGCATAAAATTCAGAAACATTTGGCACATGTACCATGTTGTGCAATGATCACCTCTATTTAATTCCAAAACCTGTCACCAATCCAGAAGGGAACCTCATTCCCATGAAATAGGAACTCCCCCATTCCCCCTACTCAGTCTGTGGGAAACACTTGTCTGATTTCTATCTCTATGGACTCACTTGCTGTGGAAATTGCATATAAAAGGAATCACGCAATAAAGTAACTATATTTTCCCCTTTGGACTGTGGGGCTCAGTGGATGGAGCATTGTCCCATGCACTAAAAGGTCATGGGTTGAAATCCCAGTCAGGGCATATACACAGGTTGTCAGATCCATCCCTGTCAGGGCCCTTCCTCCTTTCAGGAGGCAGCCAATCAATATTTCTCCATCACATCAATGTTTCTCTTTCTCTCCCTCCCTCCCTTCCCCTTCCACTCTCTCAAAAATCAATAAAACAAAAATAAAACATTTCCCAGCTTGAGGATTAACTACAAAACACTAATTTTGCATTATAAAACAAAACAATGATAGGTATGCCACTAGGAAATTTTAAGAGTTAGTGTTACACAAAATTCAATTAAGAGCAAGAAAATTAATTTCACAAGAGAGCACTTTACCTTGAAGACAACATTGTCTGATGTAGCACATGAATCAGCAATGCCAATGCGACGTTTGCTGTAAAATCCACAGCACCAATGAGGGAATCCATTTCTTTAATAAGAGAAACAAAATTTTAAGGGAAAGATCAGCTTTCTGTATATCAAATAAAGATTCTTGATATAATTCACATTGGGCCTATGTTTAAAAAAAGCTTTTAGTTTTCTATTTCTGCTGCCATCTCTCCCAATATATGAAATATTTAATGAGGCCACAATCTGCCTAGGATTAATTTTTTTCCACCACTTACTGGCTGACATAAGTTTTATTCCCTGAACTGGAACTCATCTGATGACTTAAACCAAGGTAGGAAGATACTTTGTCACTTCTGTATCATCTGTCCCTGGTTCAAAGACTAATCAAAATCAGTCAGAAATGGCAGTCTTGATTTTTTTAAGCATGTGAACAACTTATTGAGGAGACCCCAATCTTTCCTTTTACCTTAAAGCTATACAATAAGTTCCCTGAAATGGTGGAAAGTTAAAAGTTTAAATGTCAAGGAACAAATGTATATGTTGTTAGCTTATATAATATTCTGTAATATTATATATAAATCCTACTTAATAAAATAGTAATATGCAAATTAACCATCACTCCGCTACACCCACAAGCCATGCCCACCAGCCAATGATAGCGAGTATGCAAAGTAACCCCAACCAAGATGGCTGCAGCCACAGAGATCAGGAGGGAGTCTTGGGTTTACCTGGCAATGGAGGAAGCCAAGCTTTCCGCACACCCTGGCTGGCCTAGGCCTCCACTGAAGGCTACAAAGTTTCAATTATAGAAGGTAATTAAATTCCAACATAAATGTCCTGAGCCACTGAGCTAGAAGAGCAGGAGGCTAGGGTTGCCCCGGGCGACGGAGGAAGCCAAGCTTCTGCAGCCCTGGCCTGTCTTGGCCTCCGCTTAAGGCTACAAAGTTTCAATTGTAGAAGATACATAAATTCCAACAGAAATGGCTGCCACCACGGAGTGAGCAGGAGGCGTGGCTCCACTCCAGGCTACAAAGTTTCAATTGTAGAAGTTAAATAAACCCCAGATACCAGGGCTCCTCTTGTGTCGCCGGGGGACATGGGTGGCCTGCCAAACCACCACAGGCCCCTTGCCCACGCTGCCCCACGCCCCAAGGGAACCCCCATCCTGCTCCGGGACACCATTAAGGGCAAACCCACTGGCCGCCACCCATGCACCAGGCCTCTATCCTATCTAATAAAAGAATAATATGCAGATTGACCATCACTCCAACACACAAGATGACTGCCCCCATGTGGTCAAAGATCCTGCCCCCATGTGGACACAAGATGGCCACCACAAGATGGCCAGCAGGGGAGGGCATTTGGGATGGACCAGCCCTGAAAGGGAGGGCAGTTGAGAGGGACAAGGCCTGCAAGGGAGGGCAGTTGGGGGCGATCAACCCTGCAGGGGAGGGCAATTAGGGGTGAGCAGGCCGGAAGAGGAGGGAAGTTGGGGGCAAACAGGCTGGCAGGGGAGCAGTTAGACATCAATCAGGCTGGCAGGGGAGTGGTTAGGGGGTGATCAGGCTGGCAGGCAGAAGCGGTTAGGGGCAATCAGGAAGGCAGGGAGGTGAGCAGTTGGGAGCCAGCAGTCCTGGATTGTGAGAGGGATGTCCGACTGCCCGTTTAGGCCCAATCCCACCGAGATCGGGTCTAAACGGGCAGTCGGACATCCCTCAAGGGGTCCCATATTGGAGAGGGTGCAGGCTGGCCTGAGGGACACCCCCCCATGCACGAAGTTCATGCACCGGGCCTCTAGTGTGTGTGTATGTGTATATATATATATATATATATATATATATATATATATATATATATATATATTTATATATATATATATATATATACTAGTATACTACATGTAATTATGTACTGTATATTTTATCTATATATATAAAGCCTAAGTGACCAAATGAGGGAACAAAAGGTCGACCAGTCACTATGACGTGCACTGACCACCAGGAAGTAAATGCTCAACACAGGAGCTGCCCCTGGTTATTAGTGAGCTCCCACAGCCAACCTCTCACTGCTGGCCTATGTCTTTCAGCCCTTTCCCCCCCTTCCCCCTGGTGGCCAAACCTCCTGCATCGGTTCCCCAGGCCAGCCAACCTCCTGCGGACCCTCTCCTGGCCGGCCAACTTCCCATTGCTCTAACCACAACCACCCCAGCCAGCTGGCCAACCTTCCTCTGCCACTCACCCTGGCCGTCATCCTCGCCGGCCAATCTCTCATGGTCCCTTTCCCAAGCCAACCTCCAAGGCCCCTATAGGCCTGATTGATGGCCAGGCCAAGGGAACCCACTTGCATACAAATTTGTGCACCGGGCCTCAGACTGTATATGTGTATGTTTATACAAGTCATGTTTTCATGTACAACCCAGTTCTGGAAGGGCAGATATTGGATAAAGGAATGACACACCTGAATTTGAGAAACACGCTCAATTACTCTTTGAAAAAGATGTGCCAATTTCATCTACCAATATTGCACAAGTATGCCTTTTCCTACCATGGGCCAATTCTGGTTTTTATTTTTAAATAAAATAATTATCATTTTAAGTGTAAAATAATGGTAACTCATTGTTTGTTGATTTTGTGTTTTTCTGATTACCAAGTAAGGTTCAAACTCTCTGATATAAATATAAAATCATGAATCATGAATATTAGCTCAAATTGAAACTTGTTTTGTAGGAAAAGAATAATTTCCTACTATTAAATACTGCCATAGGCTTACCTATCAGACTCTACATTCTCCATAATTGGAAGCTTCTGCTTTTCACTTGGTTTGCTGTTGCTTTTCTGCCTCACACCAACACTGTGATCCTTCTTTTCTTCAACCTTTGATGAAAGTTTGATATTAAGCATATTGTTATTACATTATTCATTAAAAAGTCTGTGTTTTCATTAGTTTCATCCTCTGGCTTTTATCATTTATAGGCTTTGTTCTTACCTTTTTCATTAAAATGTCAGTGTTTTCATTAATTATATCATTTGGCTGCTCGTTACTGTTGCTGTGCTGACTCAATCCATCACTGTCACTGCCATCAGCACCATCATGCATGTTTCCTGACTCTTCCTTTTTACTACTTATTTGTTCGTTCTTTTCTTCAACCTTTGATGAAAGTTTGATATTAAGGATGCTGTTATTACCTTATTCATTAAGAAGACTGTGCTGTCATTCCTTTTATCATTTGGCTTTATCATTTGCCTTTGCTATTACCTTATTCATTAAAAAGACCATGTTTTCATTAACTTTATCATTGGGATTCTGGGTATCAGTTTGTTCACTGTTCCTTTGATGTCTCAATCCATTTCTGTCACTGTCATCACCAGCACCAGCATACATGTTTCCTGACACTTCCTTTTCACTGCCTCTCTGCTTCTTTTCTCCTTCAACCTTTGATGAATGTTTGATATTTAAGATATTGTTATTACCTTATTCCTTAAAAGATTGTGTTTTCATTAATTTCATGATATTAATGAAATTGATCTGACTTGAATCAATACAATATTTTGAATGTTTAATTTGATCATAACACGATATTGAAATTGTAAATTCTGCTTCATTTCTGTTTCTGTATAGATGCAGAATTTTCCAAGTTTTCTAAAAGGGCTTTCTTAATTTTGTGGTCCTATTCACATTGCAATCCCCTCTTTGCTGCCTAACATTTCCCCTCCTCACCCCCATGCCATTTATCTATCAGAGACAATGAAATAAAAAGACAAAGATGCAAAATTTCCCACTTTTGTCTTTCCTACCTTGATCTTGCATTACACAGATAGATTTAGAAGATGTGACATTGTGCCTCAGTAACAAATAGGAAGCTTTCCTCTTTTTCTTCATGAGGCTATTGTTTCCCGCATTGCCTTTTACCTTTTTTTCTAAGATCTTTAAAGGTATTAAAAGTGGTGGCATTTATAAAATACATGAACCAACATACTACAACATTGGAGCAGAGTGAAGCCAATTAGTTGTTAAAGTACAATTTCGGAAACTGAGTAATGCTCCCCTAATTTCACAAAGTTAGTCTTCGTCTTTGGGACTGATGAATTCTGCTGACCTTCCCCCAAAGAGTCTTTGAGGTACCAACAAACTATTAGGTCCATTGGTACCCAGTGGGTGATAGCTGCTATTTGCATAACCTGGGACTTCTGCTGAGTGGCCTCATACCCAGAAATGAAGCTGAGTTTGAGTCTGTATCAACATGGTAAGCACCATTCACACCTACCTGATGACTCACTTACCTCATGGGACTCACATACCAATGGGAGCTCTTTCAGTGACTGACCCCAACAGAAAGCTGGTAGGCAGAGGTGGATCTCAGAGAGACTTGTGCTTTGTTCTTAGCTGCCTCACAGGCTTGGTGCTGGAGGAAGGAGGCATTGCTGGGCAGCTTGCCCCCTCCCTGGTGCACCTAGGCCTAGCAGAGGCAGTCACAAACACTGCATCGCTTTGTTGCTCCACACAGGTCACCCAAGGGAAGTCACAGGTAGAGACTGACATTGACTTACAACAGAGTGCGCTCACAAGAGGCTCCAGAGGAGAGCTACAGAACATGAAGCAATTACTCCACATTCAGAACACCCAAATGAAGATCTCAACAGGCACCACAACATACTGCTGTGTATTACTTGACATGGGGTCAGCCTTCACATGGCAGCTCATACACTGTGATCAGCCAGCCTGAACATCAATCCCATCCACAAACAAGCCAGCATCAAGAATCTACAAAAGGAGGGCTCACATAACACACACAAGTGACTTTCCGGGAGCACCTAGCTCTGGTGATTGGAAAGATTGTGCCAATGAGCCTGACAAGACACTTAATACATAAGTCCATTTTACCAAGACTGGGAAGTATAGTAGATATACCCATATTCATAGAAATAAATACGAAGAGGCAGCTTAAAATGGAGAAGAAGAAAGATGCCCCAAATGAAAACACACACACACACACACACACACACACACACACACACACACACACAAAACTGGATAAATCCCCAGGAAAAGAGCTAAGTGAAATGGAGGCAAAGTATGCACCCGATACAACTGAAAAATACGGTTATAAAGAAGATAAGGAACATATTGAGAACTTTGACAATGAAAATGCAAGTATAAAAAAGCATAAATAAATCATCCTATCTAATAAAAGAGTAATATGCAAATTAACCATCATACTGCTACACCCACAAGCCATGCCCACAATCCACACCCACAAGCCAATCAGGAGCAAATATGCAAATAAACCCAACCAAGATGGCTATGGCCACTGAGAGCAGGAGGGAGGCTTGGGTTTACCCGGTGATGGAGGAAGCCAAGCTTTCCACCTGCCCTTGCCAGCCTAGGCCTCCACTCAAGGCTACAAAGTTTCTATTATAGAAGATACATAAATCCAAACAGAAATGGCGGCAGCCAGGGAGCTGGAAAGTTCAGGAGGCTAGGGTTGACCCTGGCAATGGCGAAAGCCAAGCTTTCCACACACCCGGGCCGGCCCAGTCTTCTGCTTAAGGCTACAAAGTTTCAATTATAGAAGACACATAAATTCCAACAGAAATGTCTGCTGCCACAGAACAAACAGAAGGCTTGGCTCCATTCCAGGCTACAAAGTTTCAATTGTAGAAGATAAATAAACCCCAGATACCAGGTCCTCCCCTTGGGTCGCCAGGGAGCGTGGCCGTCCTGCAAATGACCACAGGCCCCTCCCCAGCCCCCCCACACCCCAAGGGAACCCCGACCCTGATCTGAGACATGCTTCAGGGCAAACCAGCCAGCCCCCACCCGTGCAACAGGCCTCTATCCTATCTAATAAAAGAGTGATATGCAGATTGACCATCACTCCAACACACAAGATGTTTGCCCCCATGTGGTCAAAGATCCTGCCCCCATGTGGACACAAGATGGCCACCAAAAGATGGCCAGCAGGAGAGGGCATTTGGGAGGGACCAGGCCAGCAAGGGAGGGCAGTTGGGGGCAATCAAGCCTGCAGTTGAGGGAAGTTATTGGTGACCAGGCTGCAGGGGAGGTCTGTTAGGGGTGAGCAGGATGGAAAAGGAGGGAAGTTGGGGGTGACCAGGCCTGCAGAAAGGGCAGTTGGGAGGGACTCAGGCCTGCAGGGAAGAGCAGTTGCGGGGGAGACCAGGCCTGCAAGGGAGGGCAGTTAGGGGTGACCTGGCCTGCAGGGGAGGGCAGTTAGGGGCAAACAGACAGGCAGGGAAGCAGTTAGGCATCAATCAGGCTGGCAGGGGAGTTGTTAGGGGGTGATCAGGCTGGCAGGCAGAAGTGGTTACGGACAATCAGGAAGGCAGGCAGGCGAGCAGTTGGGAGCCAGCAGTCCTGGATTGTGAGAGGGATGTCCAACTGCTCGTTTAGGCCCAATCTCAACAGGACCTAAAGGGGCTGTCGGACATCCCTTGAGGGGTCCCAGATTGGAGAGGGTGCAGGCTGGGCTGAGGGACACCAGTCCCCCACCCCCCGTTCACAAATTTCATTCACCCGGTCTCTAGTCTAAAATAATCACACAGAAATGAATAATATAATACCTGAAATGAAGAATACACAAGAAGGAATCAACAGCAGATAAGATGAAGCTCAGATTGGAATCTTTCAGTTATAAGCAAGGTAGCAGGAAACACTAAATTAGAGCTAGGGGAATACATTAGAGGACTGTTTCACGAAATTCGTGCACGGGGTGGGGTATCCCTCAGCCCAGCCTACACCCTCTCCAATCTGGGACCCCTCGATGTATGTCTGACTGCCTGTTTAGATCCTATCTGGGATTGGGCCTAAATGGGCAGTCGGACATCCCTCTCACAATCCAGGACTGCTGGCTCCCAACTGCTCGCCTGCCTGCCTTCCTGATTGCCCCTAACCGCTTCTGCCTACCAGCCTGATCACCCCCTAACCACTTGCCTGCCAGCCTGATTGATGCCTAACTGCTCCCCTGCCAGCCTGTTTGCCCCTAACTGCCCTCCTCTGCAGGCCTGGTGCCCCCAACTGCCCTCCCCTGCAGGCCTGGTCCCTCCCAACCGTCCTCCACTGCTGGCCTGATCGCCCACAACTGCCCTCCCTTGCAGGCCTGGTCCCTCCCAATGGCCCTCCACTGCTGGCCATCTTATGGTGGCCATCTTGTGTCCACTTGGGGGCAGCCATCTTTTGTCCACATGGGGGCAGCCATCTTGTGTGTTGGAGTGGCGGTCAAATTGCATATTACTGTTTTATTAGATAGGATAGACACCTGGTGCACAGGTGTGGGCCAGCTGGTTTGCCCTGAAGGGTGTCCCAGATCAGGGTTGGGGTTCCCTTGGGGCATGGGGCGGCCTGGGTGAGGGGCCAGTGGTTGTTTGCAGGCTAACCATGCCCCCTGGCGACCCAAGCGGAAGCCCTGGTATCTGGGGTTTATTTATCTTCTACAATTGAAGCTCTGTAGCCTGGAGCGGAGCCAAGCCTTCTGCTTGCTCCGTGGTGGCAGCCATTTCTTTTGGGATTTATGTATCTTCTATAATTGAAACTTTGTAGCCTTAAGATGAGGCCTGGGCCAGCCAGGGTGTGTGGAAAGCTTGGCTTCCTCCATTGCCATGGGCAACCCTAGCCTCCTGCTCTTTCCAGCTTGGTGGCTGCTGCCATTTCTGTTTGGATTAATGTATCTTCTATCATTGAAACTTTGTATCCTTGAGTGGAGGCCTAGGCCCGCAAAGGCAGGCAGAAAGCTTGGCTTCCTCCATTGCCTGGGAAACCCAAGCCTCCCTCCTGCTCTCTGTGGCCATAGCCATCTTGGTTGGGTTTATTTGCATATTTGCTCCTGATTGGCTGGTGGGCGTAGCTTGTATGCATTGCTTGTGGGTGTAGAAGAGTGATGGTTAATTTGCATATTACTCTTTCATTAGATAGGATATATATACACACACACATATATATATATATATTAGAGTCCCGGTACACAAAATTTGTGCACTGTGGAGGGTGTGTCCCGCAGCCCAGCCTGCATCCTCTCCAATCTGGAATCCCTTGAGAGATGACCAACTGCCCATTTAAACATTTAAACGGGCAGTCAGACATCCCTCTCACAATCCAGAACTGCTAGCTCCCACCTGCTCGCCTGCTTGATTGCCCCTAATCATTCCCCTGTCAGCATGATCCATGCCTAACTGCTCCCCTGCAGACCCAATTGCCCCTAACTGTCCTCCCTTGCTAGCATGATCACCCTTACTGCCCTCCAATGCCAGCTTGGTTGCCCTAACTGTCCTCCCCTACAGGCCTGGTCCCCCCGAGTCCTCCCCTGCAGACCTGGTCCCCCAGAACTACCCTCCTCTGCCGGCCTACCCCCTCCCAACTGCTCCCCACTACAGGCCTTGTTGCCCCAATTGCCCTCCCCTGCAGACCTGTTCTCCCCCAACTGTTTTCCCCTGTAGTCCTGGTCTCCCCCAACTGCCCTCCCCTGCTTGCGTGGTCCCCCACAACTGCACTCCTCTGCCGGCCTGGTCACCCCTAACTGCCTTCCCCTGCTGGCCAGATCGCCCATAACTGCCCTCCCATGTAGGCCACTTTATGGCGGCCTTCTTGTTTCCACATGGGGGCAGCCATCTTTGACCACATGGAGGTGACCAAATTGTGTGTTGTATTGACGGTCAATATTACTCTTTTATTAGATAGGATAAATGTATATACATTTCTCTAAACATATATATATATATATATATATATTTATATATATATATATATATATATATATATTCCTTTAACAAGAGAAGGTTAAGGAATTTCTGGGATAACAGAAAGCATAGCTACATCGACATTATACGGGTACCAGAAAAAGAAGTGTGAGAGCAAAAAGTAATAACCTATTTAAAGAAATAAAATGACTGAGGCTTCCCTGAACTGGTGGAAAAAAAACACACAGAAGTGCAGGAAAGGGAGTATCAAACAAGATGAACAGAAAGAGGCATACTCCAAGCTACTTCATAATTAAAATGGCAAAGGTTTAAAGACAAAGAGAGGATCTTAGAAGCAGAAAGAAAACACAAATAGTTACCTACAAGGGAGCCCCAATAAGTCTGTTAGATGCTTTCTCAACAGACACATTTCAGGCTGGCAAGGACTGGAACAAAATATTCAAAGTGATAAAAAAGAAGGGCCTACATCCAAGACTACTCTGCCTAGCAAAGCTGCCTTTTAATATTGAAAAGAGGTAAAGAGCTTCCTAAGTAACCAAAAGGAGTTCATCACACAAAAAAGACAGTATTAGAGGAATAATTAAAGGGATTTCTATATAAAGTAAAAGAAAAAAGGCAGGGGACATAATTATAAAGAATAAAATAGCAATAAGTGAGTAGCTATCAATAATCCCTGTAATGTATATATATCTAAAAAGCTCCAATCAAAAGATATAGAGTAGATAGATGGATAAGAAAACAAGTTCCCTACATGTGCTGTCTACAAAAGAACCACCTCAGCAAAAGATACACACATACTGAAAGTAAAAGGATGGAAAAAAATATATTTCCTAAAAATACAAACAAAAAAGACCCTGGTCTGGTGGCTCAATTGGTTAGTGTTGTTTCTACAGAGCAAGTTTTCTGGTTCAAACTCTCATTAGGGCATATAAAGAAGCAAGCAATGAATGCATAAGTAAGTGGAACAACAAATCCATAGTACTCTCTCTTTCTCTCTCTCTCCCTTTGCTTGTTCTCTCTCAAAATCAATCAATGAAAATTCAACTAAAAACAATGTTCACCTAACCAGTGTTGTTCAGTGGTCAAGTGTCTATATAGGAACCAAGAGGTCACTAGTCTGATATCTGGTCAGGGCACATGCCCGGGATACAGGTCCAATCCCGAGAAGGGGGCATGCAAAAGGCAGAGGATAGATATTTCTCACTCATCAATGTTTACAACTGTATAACCCTCTCTCTTCCTCTCTCTGAAATCAATACAACATATTTAAAAAGTAAAATCAATAAAACATATTTAAATAATTTTTTCAAATCCAAACAATGAGGGTTTGTGAGGAGAGAAGGGTCCTATTATGAGGTGACAGGAGAAGATTTGACTTTGGGTGGTGGGCACATGGTCTTATATACAAGTTTTGAAAATTAGTAATCCACACATGAAACCTATATTTTTATGTTAACCAATGCCACCCCAATAAAATTCAAATAAATAAATAAAATGCAAACCACAAAAACAGCTGGGAAAGCAATACTTATATCAGAAAAAATAGAAGTTAAATCTAAGGCCAAAAAACGAGACAAAGGAGGCCAATACATAATGATATGAGATCAATCCAATAAGAATAAATAACCCTTATGAACATATATGCACCCACCAAAGGAGCACTTCAATATATAAAACAAATATCAATACAATCAGAGTTGGAAGTTCAATACCCCTTTGACATTAATAGATAGATATTTCAAAAAAATAAAGAAGGTAAATGTATATATCTTAAAAGCTCCAACCAAAACTCCAATGAATTTCATTGATATATTCAGAGCATTATTAACCTAAAACTCTAGGGTATAAATTTTTTTTAAGTTCACTTGGAACAGATTCCTAGGTAGACCATGTGTAAGGCCATAAAACAAGCCTCAGTAAATTTAAAAAGACTGAAATCATTCCTCACATCATCTCCAACAAAAATGGTGTCAAACTAGAAATCAATTACACATGAACACATGGAGGGAAAATAACCTGTTACTAAACAGTGTTAACAAGGAGATCAAGGAAGAAATCAAAAGATACCTTGAGACAAATGAAATTAGAACATGACAACCCCAAAATCTATGGGACAATGTGAAATCAGTCCAAAGAGGGAAATTCACAGCAATACAGGCCTACCTCAAGAAAAAAGAAAACTCTCAGATTAACAATGTAACCTTTACCAGAAGACATGTTTTAAATGACCCTATTGGATTGTTTTGAAAGGTGTGTAACATGATCTTAATTTGATTGATTGATTATGGCAGTATTCTTTTCTTAGTGACTAAACTTCACCAAACATTAAATAAACCATTTTAAAATATAAAATTCAGAAACATTTGGCACATGTACCATGCTGTGCAATGATCACCTCTATTTAATTCCAAAACCTGTCACCAATCCAGAAGGGAACCTCATTCCCATGAAATGGGAACTCCCCATTCCCCCTACCCAGTCTGTGGGAAACAATTCACAAATTGAGGATTTAACATAAAAAATCTAATTTTGCATTACGAACATTAAACAATGATAGGTATGCCACTAGGAAATTTTAAGAGTAAGTGTTACAGAAATTTCAATTAAGAGCAAGAAAATTAATTTCATTTAAGAGCAAGAAAATTAATTTCACAAGAGAGCACTTTACCTTGAAGACCACTCTATCTGATGTAGGACATGGATCAGCAATGCCAATGCGACGTTTGCTGTAAAATCCACAGCACCAATGAGGGAATCCATTTCTTTAAAAAAAAGCAATAAAATTTAAATTGAAAGATCAGCTTTCTGTATATCAAATAAAGATTCTTAATATAATTTACACAGGACTTTTGTTTAAAAAAAGCTTTAAGTTATCTATTTCTGCTGCCACCTCTCCCAACTATATACTATTTAATGAGGACACACTCTGCCTAGGATTGATTTTTTGCACCACTTACTGGCTGACATAACTTTTATTCCCTGAACTGGAACTCATCTGATGACTTAAACCAAGGTAGGAAGATACATTGTCCCTTCTTTATCATCTGTCCCTGGTTCAAAGACTAGTCAATATCAGTCAGAAATGGCAGTCTTGATTTTTTTAGCATGTGAACCACTTATTGAGGAGATCCCAATCTTTTCTTTTAACCTAAAACCATACAGTAAGTTCCCTGAAATGGTGGAAAGTTAAATGTCCAAATGTCAAGGGACAAATGTATATGTTGTTAGCTTATATAATATTATGTAATATTATATATAAATATATATATATATATATATATATATATATATATATATATATATATATATATATATATACACATGTGTGTATATATACTAGTATACTACATGTAATTACGTACTGTATATTTTATCTATATATATAAAGCCTAAGTGATCAAATGATGGAACAAAAGGTCGACCAATTTCTATGATGTGCACTGACCACCAGAGGGCAAACGCTCAACACAGGAGTTGCCGCTGGTTGTTAGTGAGCTCCCACAGCCAACCTCTCACTGCTGGCCTATGTCCTTCAGCCCTTTCCCCTGTTTCCTCTGGTAGGACAAACCTCCCGCATCGGTTCCCCAGGCCAGCCAACCTCCTGCGGACCCTCCCCTGGCCAGCCAACTTCCCATTGCTCCAACCACCACCACCCCAGCAGGCCGGCCAACCTTCCTCTACCACTCCCCCTGGCCATCATCTTCAATGGCCAATCTCTCCCGGTCCCTTTCCCAGGCCAACCTCCAAGGCCCCTCTAGGCCTGATCGCCTGCCAGGCCTAGGGAACCCACCTGTGTACAAATTTGTGCACCGGGCCTCAGACTGTATATGTGTATGTTTATACAAGTCATGTTTTCATGTACAACCCAGTTCTGGAAGGGCAGATATTGGGATAAAGGAATGACAGCCCTGAATTTTTAAAACACGCTCAATTACTCTTTGAAAAAGATGTGCCAATTTCATCTACCAATATTGCACAAGTATGCCTTTTCCTACCATGGGCCAATTCTGGTTTTTATTTTTTAAATAAAATAATTATCATTTTAAGTGTAAAATAATGGTAACTCATTGTTTGTTGATTTGTGTTTTTCTGATTACCAAGTAAGGTTCAAACTCTCTGATATAAATATAAAATTGTGAATCATTAATATTAACTCAAATTGAAACTTGTTTTGTAGGAAAAGAATAATTACCTACTATTAAATACTGCCATAGGCTTACCTATCAGACTCTACATTCTCCATAATTGGAAGCTTCTGCTTTTCACTTGGTTTGCTGTTGCTTTTCTGCCTCACACCAACACTGTGATCCTTCTTTTCTTCAACCTTTGATGAAAGTTTGATATTAAGCATATTGTTATTACATTATTCATTAAAAAGTCTGTGTTTTCATTAGTTTTATCTTCTGGCTTTTATCATTTAAAGGCTTTGTTCTTACCTTATTCATTAAAATGACGGTGTTTTCATTAATTTTATCATTTGGCTGCTGGTTACCAGTTTCTTTACTGTTGCTGTGCTGACTCAATCCATCACTGTCACTGCCATCAGCACCATCATGCATGTTTCCTGACTCTTCCTTTTGACTACTTGTTTGTTCCTTCTTTTCTTCAACCTTTGATGAAAGTTTGATATTAAGGATGCTGTTATTACCTTATTCATTAAGAAGACTGTGCTGTCATTCCTTTTATCATTTGGCTTTATCATTTGCCTTTGCTATTACCTTATTCATTAAAAAGACCATGTTT
The DNA here is from genome assembly GCA_025583905.1 of Ia io. Lineage (NCBI taxonomy): Eukaryota > Metazoa > Chordata > Mammalia > Chiroptera > Vespertilionidae > Ia > Ia io. The sequence goes on from JAJQQW010000002.1 coordinate 121,456,177, forward strand.
TCATTAACTTTATCATTGGGATTCTGGGTATCAGTTTGTTCACTGTTCCTTTGATGTCTCAATCCATTTCTGTCACTGTCATCACCAGCACCAGCATACATGTATCCTGACACTTCCTTTTCACTGCTTGTCTGCTTCTTTTCTCCTTCAACCTTTGATGAATGTTTGATATTAAATATATTGTTATTACCTTATTCCTTAAAAGATTGTGTTTTCATTAATTTCATGATATTAATAAAATTGATCTGACTTGAATCAATACAATATTTTGAATGTTTAATTTGATCGTAACAGGATATTAAAATTGTAAATTCTGCTTCATTTCTGTTTCTGTATAGAAGCAGAATTTTCCAAGTTTTCTAAAAGGGCTTTCTTAATTTTGTGGTCCTATTCATATTGCAATCCCCTCTTTGCTGCCTAACATTTCCCCTCCTCACCCTCATCCCATTTATCTATCAGAAACAATGAAATAAAAAGACAAAGATGCAAAATTTCTTCACTTTTGTCTTTCCTACCTTGATCTTGCATTACACAGATAGATTTCGAAGATGTGACATTTTGCCTCAGTAACAAATAGGAAGCTTTCCTCTTTTTTCACGAGGCTATTGTTTCCCACATTGCCTTTTACAATTTTTAAGATATTTAAAGTTATCAAAAGTGGTGGCATTTATAAAATATATGAAACCAACATACTACAACATTGGAGCAGAGTGAAGCCAATGAATTGATAGTTAAGGTACAATTTTGGAAAGTGAGTAATGTTCTCTTAGTTTCAGACCAAATCGTGGTCTTTGGGGAGGGATGAATTCTGCTGACCTTACCCTAAAGAGTCTCTGAGGTGCCAACAAACCATTAGGTCCACAGGTATCCAGTGGGTGATAGCCACTATTTGCATAGTCTGGGACTTCTGCTGAGTTGCCTCACACCCAGAAATGAAGCTGAGTTTGAATCTGTATCAACATGGTAAGCACCATTCACACCTACCTGATGACTCACTTACCTCATGGGACTCACATACCAATGGGAGCTCTTTCAGTGACTGACCCCAACAGAAAGCTGGTAGGCAGAGGTGGATCTCAGAGAGACTTGTGCTTTGTTCTTAGCTGCCTCACAGGCTTGGTGCTGGAGGAAGGAGGCATTGCTGGGCAGCTCGGCCCCTCCCTGGTGCACCTAGGCCTAGCAGAGGCAGTCACAAACACTGCACCAGTTTGTTGCTCCACACAGGTCACCCAAGGGAAGTCACAGGTAGAGACTGACATTGCCTTACAACAGATTGCCCTCACAAGAGGCTCCAGTGGGGAGCTACAGAGCAGGAACCAATTATCTCCACAATTAGAACACCCAAATGAAGATCCCAACAGGCACCACAGCATACTCGTGTGTATTATTTGGCATGGCATCAGCCTTCACATAGCAACTTGTACATTGTGGTGAGCCAGCCTGAACATCAACCCCATCTACAAATAGGCCAGCATCAATATTATACAAAAGGAGAGCTCACATAACATACACAAGTGACATTCCTGGAGCACCTAGTTCTGGTGATCAGAAAGATTGTGCAAATGAGCCTGACAAGACACCTAATACATAAGTCCATTTTACCAAGACTGGGAGGCATAGTAGATCTACCCATATTCTTAGAAACAAATACAGAGAGGCAGTTTAAATGGGGAGAAGAAGAAAGATGCCCAAAATGAAAACACACACACATATGCGCGCGCGCGCACACACGCGTGCACACACACACACACACACACACACACACACACACACACACACACAAGAAACACAACAGGATATATTCCCAGATAAAAGGAGCTAAATTAAATGGAGGCAAGGAATGCACCAGATAAAAGATTGAAGAACATGGTTACAAAGATGCTAAAGGAACAATGTGAGAACTTCGACAATGAGAAAGCAAGTATAAAAAAAGATAAATGAGCCCTAGCCAGCGTGGGTCAGTGGATAGACCTTCAGCCTGTAGACTGAAGGGCCCCAGGTTCGATTCTGTCCAAGGGCACATGCCTGGGTTGTGGCTCAATCCCCAGTGGAGGGGGTGCAGGAGGCAGCCGATCAATGATTCTCTCTCATCATTGATGTTTCTATCTCTATCTCTCCTTCTCTCTTCCTCTCTGAAATCAATAAAGAAAATATTTAAAAAAAGGAAAAATGAATCATATAAAATATCCACTCAGAAGTGAAGAATACAATACCTGAAATGAAAATACCTGAAATGAAGAATACACAAGAAGGAATCAACAGCAGATAAGATGAAGTACATATTAGAATGTTTCACTTCTAAGAAAAGGTAGCAGGAAACACCGAATTAGAAATGTATAATGTATATATATTTCTCTATACATGTATAGATATACTTTTTTTAATGAGCGTAGTTTAAGGGACTTCTGGACTTCTGGGATAACAGAAAACATAGCTACATCCACATTATAGGGGTACCAGAAGGAGGAGAGTGAGAGCAAAAATTAAGAACCTATTTAAAGAAATAAAATGACTGAGGCCTCCCTGACCTGTTGAAGAAAAATACACAGTAGTGCAGGAAAGGGAGTCTCAAACAAGATGAACAGAAAGAGGCATACACGAAGCTACTTCATAATTAAAATGGCAAAGGTTAAAGACAAAGAGAGGATCTTAGAAGCAGAAAGAAAAAAGTACATAGTTACCTATAAGGGAGCCCCAATAAGTCTGTTAGATGCTTTCTCAACAGACACATTTCAGGCTGGCAAGGACTGGAACAAAATATTCAAAGTGATAAAAAAGAAGGGCCTACATCCAAGACTACTCTACCTAGCAAAGCTGCCTTTTAATATTGAAAAGAGGTAAAGAGCTTCCTAGGTAACCAAAAGGAGTTCATCACACAAAAAAGACTGTATTAGAGGAATCATTAAAGGGATTTCTATATAAAGTAATAGAAAAAAGGCAGGGGGTATAATTATAAAGAATAAAATAGCAACAAGTGAGTAGCTGTCAATAATTCCTATAAATGTATATATCTAAAAAAGCTCCAATCAAAAGACATAGAGTAGATAGATGGATAAGAAAACAAATTCCCTACTTGTGCTGTCTACAAAAACAACCACCTCAGCAAAAGATACACACATACTGAATGTAAAGGATGGAAAAAGATAGTTGCTGAAAATACGAACAAAATAGGCCCTGGCTTTGTGGCTCAATTGGATAGTGTTGTTTCTACAGAGCAAGTTTTCTGGTTCAAACTCTCATTAGGGCATATACAAGAAGCAAGCAATGAATGCATAAGTAAGTGGAACAACAAATCAATGGTTCTCTGTATGTCTCTCTCTCTCTGTCTCTCTCCCTTTCCTTGCTCTCTCTCAAAATCAATCAATGAAAATTCAAACAAAAAAAAAAAAATTGTTCAACTGGCCAGTGTTGCTCAGTCATCAAGTGTCTACATAGGAAATAAGAGGTCAGCAGTCTGATACCTGGTCAGGCCACATGCCCAGAATACAGGCCCAATCCTGAGAAGAGGGCATGCAGAAGGCAGAGGATGGATGTTTCTCACTCATTGATATTTATATATTTATATCCCTCTCCCTCTCTCTGAAATCAATAACAATATATGTAAAAAATAAAATCAATAAAATATATTTTTAAATATTTTTCAAATGCAAACAACGAAGGGTTGTGGAGAGAAAGTGGTCCTAATATGAGGTGACAGGAGAAGATTTGACTTTGGGTGATGGGCACATGGTCCTATATACAGGTTTTATAAATTAGTAACCCACACATGAAACCTATATGTTCATGTTGACCAAAGCCACCCCAATAAAATTCAAATAAATAAATGAATGAATAAATAAAATGCAACTCACATAAACAGCCTGGAAAGCAATATTTATGTCAGAAAATATAGAAGTTAAATCTAAGGCTACAAAGAAGGCCAATACATAATGATATGGGATCAATCCAACAAGAAGAAATAACCCTTATGAATATATATGCACCACCAGAGGAGCACTTCAGTATATAAAGCAAATATCAATATAATCACAGTTAGGGAGTTCAATACCCCATTGACATTAATAGGTAGGTCTTTCAAAAAAGATAAAGTAGGTAAATGTATACAGTATATCTTAAAAAGTCCAACCAAAACTCCAATGAAGTTCATTGATATGTTCAGAGCTTTATTAACCTAAAACTGCAGGGTATAAATTTTTTTCAGGTGCACATGGAACAGTTTCCTTAGGTAGGCCACGTGTAAGGCCATAAAACAAGCCTCAGTAAATTTAAAAAGATAGAAACCATTCCTCACCTCTTCTCCAACCACAATGTGATCAAATTAGAAATCAATTACACATGAACACAATAGGGCAAATGACCTGTTACTAAACAGTGAATGGATTAACAATGAGATCAAGGAAGAAATCAAAAGATACCTTGAGACAAATGAAATTAGAACATGATAATTCAAAATCTATGGGACAACATGAAAGCTGTCCTAAGAGGGAAATTCACAGCAATACAGGACTACCTCAAGAAATAAAAAAAATCTCAAATTAACAATGTAACCTTTACCAAAAGACATGTTTTAAATGAGCCTGTTGGATTGTTTTAAAAGGTGTAACATGATCTTAATTTGATTGATTGATTATGACAGTATTCTTTTCTTAGTGACTAAACTTCACCAAACATTAAATAAACCATTTTAAAGTATAAACTTCAGAAACATTTGGCACATGTACCATGCTGTGCAATGATCACCTCTATTTAATTCCAAAACCTGTCACCAATCCAGAAGGGAACCTCATTCCCATGAAATAGGAACTCCCCATTCCCCCTACCCAGTCTGTGGGAAACACTTGTCTGATTTCTGTCTCTATGGACTCACTTATTGTGGAAATTGCATATAAAAGGAATCACGCAATAAAGTAAATATATTTTCCCCTTTGGACTGTGGGGCTCAGTGGATGGAGCATCGTCCCATGCACTAAAGGGTCATGGGTTGAATTCCCAGTCAGGGCATATACACAGGATGTCAGATCAATCCCTGTTGGGAACATGCTCTTCGCAGGCAGCAGCCAATCAATGTTTTTCTCTCTCACATGAATCTCTCTCTCTCTCTCTCTCTCTCTCTCTCTCTCTCTCTCTCTCTCTCTCTCTCTCTCTCTCTCTCTCTCTCTCATTTTCTCTTTCTCTTTCTCTCTCTATCTTCTCTCTCTCTCCCTCCCTCCCATCCCCTTCCACTCTCTCTAAAATCAATAAAACAAAAATAAAACATTTCCCAGCTTGAGGATTTAACTATAAAAGGACTAATTTTGCATTACAAACATAAAACAATGATAGATATGCCACTAGGAAATTTTAAGAGTGTTACACAAATTTCAATTGAGAGCAACAAAACTAATTTCACAAGAGAGCACTTTACCTTGAAGATCACACTGTCTAATGTAGAACATGAAACAGCAATGCCAATGAGATGTTTCCTGTAAAGTCCACAGCACCAATGAAGGAATCCATTTCTTTAATAAGAGAAACAAAATTTTAAGTGCAAGATCAGCTTTCTGTATATCAAATAAGGATTGTTGATATAATTCACACTGGCCCTATGTTTTAAAAAAGCTTTTAGTTTTCTATTTCTGGTGCGACCTCTCCCAATCTATGAACTATTTAATGAGGACACACTTTGTCTAGGATTAATTTGTTTCCACCACTTACTGGCTGACATAACTTTTATTCCCTGAACTGGAACACATCTGATGACCTAAGTCAAGGTAGGAAGATACATTGTTCCTTCCTCATCATCTGTCCCTGGTTCAAAGACTAATGGATGTCTGTCCAAAATGGCAGTCGTGCTTTTTTTTAGCCTGGAAACCACTTATTGAAGAGATCCCTCTCCTTCCTTATCCCTCAAACCACACAGTAAGTTCCCTGAAATGGTGGAAAGTTAAATGCCCAAATGTCAAAGAACAAATGTATATGTTGTTAGCCTCTGTAATATTACATATACTGTATATACACATGTAATGACCTACTGTATGTTTTAAATATATAATAACATAAAATAAATGTCCTTAGACTGCATATGTGTATGTTTATACAAGTCATGTTTTCATATAGGATCTAGTTGTGGAAGTGAAGCTATTGGGATAAAGGAATGACATACTTGAATTTTTAAAACAAGCTCAATTACCCTTCAGAAAAGATGTGCTAATTTCCTCTACCAATAGTGCAGGAGAATGCCTTTTTCCTCTCATGGGCCAATTCTGGTTTTTTTTATTTTTTAAATACAATAATTATCATTAAAAGTTCAAAAATATGCTGTCCCATTGTTTGTTGATATGCATTTTTCTGATTAGCAAGTAAGGTTCTATCTCTCTAGTATAAATATAAAATTTGTTAATCTTGAATATTAGCTCAAATTGGGATTTGTTTTATAGGAAAGGAATAATTACCTACTGCTAAATACTGCTATAGGCTTACCTATCTGAATCGTTATTCTCCTTAAGAGGAAGCTGCTGCTTATCACTTTGTTCAGTGCTGCTTTTCTTCCTCACACCAACACTGTCACTGTTGTCTTCAGCACCATCAGGCATGTTACCTGACACTTCCCTTTTACTACTTGTCTGCTTCTTTTGTTCTTCAACCTTTGATAAAAGTTTGATATTAATGATGTTGTTGTTACCTTATTCATTAAAAGGACTGCGTTTTCATTAATTTTGTCATTTGGCTTTTATCATTTGGGTTTGTTATTACCTTATTCATTAAAATGACTGCGTTTTCATTAATATTATCATTTGGCTGCTGGTTACCAGTTTCTTTACTGTTGCTGTGCTGACTCAATCCATGACTGTCCCTGTCATCAGCACCATCATGCATGTTTCCTGACTCTTCCCTTTTACTATTTTTCGGTTCCTTCTTTTCTTCAACCTTTGATGGAATTTTGATATTAAGGATATTGTTATTACCTTATTCATTAAAAGGGATGTGTTTGCATTAATTTTGTCATTTGGCTTTTATCATTTGGCTTTGTTATTACCTTATTCATTAAAATGACTGCGTTTTCATTAATATTATCATTTGGCTGCTGAGTATCAGTTTGTTCATTGTTACTTTGCTGTCTCAATCCATTTCTGTCACTGTCATCATTATCACCAGCATACGGGTTTTCTGACACTTCCCTTTCACTGCTTGTCTGCTTATTTTTTTCTGCAACCTTTGATGAAAGTTTGATATTATGGTTATTGTTATTACCTTATTCATTTAAAAGTTATCTTTTCTTTAATTTTTCATGATATTAATGAAATTACTATTACTTGAATCAGTAAAAATATTTTGAGTGTATAATTTGATCATAACAGGTCATTGAAATTGTAAATTCTGCTTCATTTCTGTTTCTGTATAGAATCAGAATTTTCCAAGATTTCTAAAAGGGCTTTCTTAATTTTGTGGTCCTATTCACATTGCAATCCCCTCTTTGCTGCCTAACATTTTCCCTCCTCACCCTCATCCCATTTATCTATCAGAGACAATGAAATAAAAAGACAAAGATGCAAAATTTCCCACTTTTGTCTTTCCTTCCTGGGTCTTGCATTACACAGATAGCTTTAGAAGATGTGACATTGTGCCTCAGTAACAAAGAGGAAGCTTTCCTCTTTTTTCACGAGGCTATTGTTTCCCACATTACCTTTTACATTTTTTAAGATATTTAAAGGTATCAAAAGTGGTGGCATTTATAATATATATGAACCAACATACTACAACTTTGGAGCAGAGTGAAGCCAATGACTTGATAGATAAGGTACAATTTTGGAAAGTGAGTAATGTTCTCCTAGTTTCAGACCAAATCGTGGTCGTTGGGGCGGGGATGAATTCTGCTGACCTTACCCTAAAGAGTCTCTGAGGTGCCAACAAACCATTGGGTCCACAGGTATCCAGTGGGTGATAGCCGCTATTTGCATAGCCTGGGACTTCTGCTGAGTCACCTCACACCCAGAAATGAAGCTGAGTTTGAATCTGTATCGACATGGTAAGCACCATTCACACCTACCTGATGACTCACTTACCTCATGGGACTCACATACCAATGGGAGCTCTTTCAGTGACTGACCCCAACAGAAAGCTGGTAGGCAGAGGTGGATCTCAGAGAGACTTGTGCTTTGTTCTTAGCTGCCTCACAGGCTTGGTGCTGGAGGAAGGAGGCATTGCTGTGCATCTTGGCCCCTCCCTGGTGCACCTAGGCCTGGCAGAGGCAGTCACAAACACTGCATCACTTTGTAGCTCCATATATGTCGCTCAGGGAAAATCACAGTCAGAGACTGACATTGCCTTACAACAGATTGCCTCACAAGAGGCTCCAGTGGGGAGCTACAGAGCAGGAACCAATTATCTCCACAAGCAGAACACCAAAAGGAAGATCTTGGCAGGCACCATACCACACTTGTGTGAATTACTCTACACGGGTTCAGCCTTCACACAGCAGCTTGTATACTGTGGAGAGCCAGCCTGAGTATCAACCCTATCCACAAATAGACCAACATCAAGACTCTACAAAAAGAGGGCTCACATCACACACAAGTGACATTCCTGGAGCACCCAACTCAGGTGGATCATAAAGATTGTGCCAATGATCCTGACAAGACAATTTAAATACATAAGGCCATTTTACCAAGACTTGGAGACAAAGTAGATCTACCCAATTCATAGGAACAAATACAGAGAGGCAGCTTAAATGGGAAGAAAAAGAAACATGCCCCAAATTAAAAAATAGGAAATATCCCCAGAAAAAAAAGAACTAAATGAAATGGATACAGATATGCACCTGATAGAGTTCAAAAACATGGATACAAAAAAGCTCAAGGAACGTAGTGAGAAATTTAACAAAGAGAAAGTATGTACTAAAGAGGATAAATAAATCATATAAAATATCCATTCAGAAATGAAGAAACAATACCTGAAATGAAGAATACACAAGTAGGAATCATAGCAGAGGATGAAGCATAGAATAGAATCTTTGACTTAGAAGAGAAGGTAGCAGGAAACAAGCAATTAGAACAGCAAAGCCATGGTGGTGGGGGCAGAGGCCGAGGTGGTTAGGGGCAATCAGGCCAGCTGGGGAGAGTGGTTAGGGGCAATCAGGCAGGCAAAAGGGTTAAGGGTGACTAGCCAGGTAGGCAGAGGCAGTTCGGGGTGATCAGGCAGGCAGACAGAGGCAGTTAGGGGCGATCTGGCAGGCATGCAGAGTGGTTAGGGGCAATCTGGCAGGCAGGTAGGTGAGCGGTTAGGAGTAAGCGTTCCTGGATTGTGAGAGGATGTCCGACTGCCGGGATCGGGCCTAAACCGGCAGTCGGACATCCCCCGAGGGGTCCCACATTGGAGAGTTTGCAGGCCGTGCTGAGGGCCCCCCCTTTTGTGCATGAATTTCCTGCATTAGGCATCTAGTATATATATAATTTTTATTAAAGAGACTAGTTTGAGACTTCTTGGATAGCAGAAATCATAGCAACATCCACATTATATGGGTACCAGAAGGAGGAGAGTGAGAGCAAAAATAAGGACCTATTTGAGAAAATAATGACTGAAAACTTCCCTGGCCTGATGAAGAAAAAGACACAGAAGTCCAGTATGCAAAGAGAGTCCCAAACAAGACACTTTATAATTAAGATGGCAAAGGTTAAAGAAAAGGAGATTTTAGAAGCAGAGAGGGATAAACAGATGGTAACCTGTTTATGGAGCCCCCATAATTCTGTTAGATGCTTTCTCAACAGAAGTATTTCAGGCTGATAATTACTGGTACAAAATAATCAAAATGATAAAACAGAAGGATCTACAACCAGGAATACTCTACCCATCAAAGCTATCATTTAAAATTGAGGAGATAAAGAGCTTCCTAAGTAACCTAAAGGAGGTCATCACACACACAAAAAAAGAGAGAGTATTGTGGGAAATATTAAAGGGGCTTCTAGATAAAGAAAAAGAAAAAGGCAAGGGACATAATTATAAATGATAAAATAGCAATAAGTGAGTACCTATCAGTAATCCCTGTAAATGTATATATCTAAAAAGCTCCCGTCAAAAGACATAGAGTAAATGGATGGCTGAGAAAACAAGATCCCTACCTGGGAACAATGGGCCTTGAAAGGACTGACTCCATCCTGTTTTTTGCCCTCCATCTGAACCATAGGCACTTCATCTTGTTCCCATAACCTCTATTTTCTAAGAACTGCTGTTTAAAATTTTGCACTAAACACAGATGGTCCTGTGTCCTGTTAATTCCAGGAAGTAACTAAACCAGATAGCCTCCCTGATAGAAGTAACTCTGCTATTTCTAGCTTCTGTAAGCACGCTTGCTCGAATAATGAGGAAAATAGGACAGTTTGGAGAAGGGGCTAGCTATCAGAAAAGTAAAGCCAGTAACCTAATGCACTTCTTGTTAGCTTATAGTCTAGTCACTTCCCCCTCTTAATAATCTGGTCCTGCAAGCCAATCTGCTGGCCTGAGTGTCTGATCCATCCTTGGCTCCTTCCATGCCAGGTGTCTTCTGGTTATCTGAGCTGTGCTCAAGGCTATAAGCTTTCCGCAAGATATCTGCTAAACACACTGTCCCCTTCCCAGCACATGGGTTTTTTTTGCCTTTATAAGCTAACCCCTAAGTTCATTCTGGGCCATGAGAATTTGAGAAACACAAGTCTTCCTAGGCCACCGGCTTTTGAAATAAAGACTCCAAGTTCAGCTATCTGATTATGGCATCTTCTGTTTAGCTTGCTGGATTTCCAATATAACACATATGCCATCTACAAAAGAACAACTTCAGCAAAAGATACACAATACTGAAAGTAAAAGGATGGAAAAGATATTTACTGTAAATACAAACAAAAAGGGTCCTGGTCTGGTGGCTCAATTCGTTAGAGTGTTGTCCCAATATGCCAACTTTGCAGGTTCAATCTCTCATAAGGGATATACAAGAAGCAACCAATGAATGCATAAATAAGTGGAACAACAAATCAATTTTATCTCTCTTTCTGTATCTCTATCTCTCTCTTTTCTCTCTCTCAAATCAATAAATAAAAATTCACTTAATAAAATGTTCCCCTGACCAGTGTTGCTCAGAGGTCAAGTGTCTACCTAGGAAACAAGAGGTCACCAGTTCGATACCAGGTCAGGACACATGCCCGGGATACAGGCCCAATCCCCAGAAGGGGACATGCGGAAGGCAGAGGATGGATGTTTCTCTTATTGATGTTTATAGCTCTCTATCCCTCTCCCTTCCTCTCCTTGAAATCAATAAAAATGTATTTAAAAAGTAAAATAAAACATTTTTAAATGTTTTTAAATGCAAACAAAAAAAAAGCTGACATAGCAATACTTATATCAGACAAAATAGAAGTTAAATCTAAGACTTAACAAGAGACAAAGGAGGCCATTACATAATGATATTGGATCAATCCAGCAAGAAGTAATAACCCTTATGAACAGGAGGACTTCAATATATAAAGCAAATATTGATACAATCATAGTTAGGATGTTAAATACTCCATTGACATCAACGGATAGATCTTTCAAAAAAAATTATGAAGGCAAGAGCACCTTTAAAGGACACATTTTACCTGATGCATTTCCTTTTCATTTTCAGAGCATTATTACCCTAAAATTGCAAGGTATAAATTTTCTTCAAGTGCACATGGAATAGTTTCCAAGATAGACCATGAGTAAAACCTCAGTAAATTTAAAAAGATTGAAATCATTTTACACATCTTCTCCAACCACAATAGTATTCAACTAGAAATCAATTATCAATTACAAAAACAAACAAACAAACTAAAAAAAAAAAACAACAGCAAAAAACAACAACAACATACAAACACATAGAAGGTAAGTAATCTGTTGCAGGGCAGTGAATGGGTTAACAATGAGATCAAGGAAGAAATTAAAAGACATCTTGAGACAAATGAGGACATGACAACCCAAAATCAATGGGACATCGTGAAAGCAGCCCTAATAATGAAATTCACAGCAATACAGGCCTACCTCAAGAAATAAGAAAAACCTCAAATTAACAATGTAACCTTTACCAGAAGACATGTTTTAAATGAACCAATTGGATTGTTTTAAAAGGTGTGTAACATGATCTTAATTCAATTGATTGATTATGATAGTATTCTTTTCTTAGGGATTAAACTTCAACAAACATCAATGATTTTACAGTATAAAATTCAGTAGCATTGGGCACATGTACCATGTTGTGCAATTATCACCCATATGTATTTCCAAAACCTTTCATCACTCCAGAAGGGAACCTCATTCTCATGAAATAGGAACTCTCCATTCGCCCTATCCAGTCTGTGGAAAACACTTGTCTGATTTCTGTCTCTATGGACTCACTTATTGGGGAAATTGCATATAAAAGGAATCATGCAATAAAATAAATATATTTTGCACTGTGGCCTGTGGGGCAAAGTGGTTGGAGCGTCGACTCATGCACCGAAGGATCACAGGTTCAATTCCCAGTCAGGACATATTTCCAAGTGATCAGTTCAATCCCAGTTGTGGCCCATGCAGGAGGCAGCCCACAATGTTTCTTTCTCACATCAATGTTTCTCTCTCTCTCTCTCTCTCTCCCTGCCTGTTCCACTCTCTCTAAAATCAATAAAATGAAAATCAAACCACTTCCTCACTTGAGGATTTAACTATAAAAAGGGCTTATTTTGCATTACAAACATAAAACAATGATAGGTAGGCCACTAGAAAACTTTTAAGAGTGTCACACACACACACACACACACACACACACACACACACACAATTCAATTGAGAACAAGAAAACTAATTTCACAAAAGAGCACGTTACCTTGAAGACTACATTGTCTGATGTAGGACATGAAACAGCAATTCGACGTTTGCTGTAAAATGTACAACATTTCTTTAAAAAAAATCCATTTATTTTAAAAAATAGCAACAAAATTTTAAGTGAAAGATCAGCTTTCTGTATATCGTAAAATTATTCTTTGATACAATTAACACTGGGCCTATTTTTAAAAAAAGCTTTTAGTTTTTTATTTCTGCTGTCACCTCTTCCAATCTATGAACAATTTAATGAAGACACACTGTGCCTAGGATTAATTTGTTTGCACCACTTACTGGCTGACATAACTTTTATTCCCTGAACTGGAACACATCTGATGACCTAAATTAAGGTAGGAAGATACATTGTCCCTTTCCTCATCATCTGTCCCTGGTTCAAAGACTAATGAATGTCAGTCAAAAAGCATTCTTTCTCCTTTACCATGGAAACCACTTATTAAGGAGTTCCCAATCCTTCCTTTTCCCCTCAAACCATACAGGAAGTTCTCTGAAATGGTGGAAAGTTAAATGTCCAAATGTCAAAGAACAAATGTGTATGCTGTTAGCCTTCCTACTCCCAGATCAGACTTTTGCAGGCTCCATGCCAGTCTCCAACATTTAAATCTTCAGCATATGAAGGCACAGACTCATGAAGCAAGGATGGGCTCAAATGACCAAGAATAGGAGCTCTCTATTTCCCCTGCTGCTGGAAAACAAACTAAATGGAGTCTGAGTTATCAACTCATAACGTAGGTGTGTTACCCAACTCCATTAGTGACTTGACATCTAGTCTTGCCCCTACCCAACCTTCCGTGTACCTGGGAAGCACAACAGCTAATTGGGAAAAGAAATAGATGGGAGAATACACATGCCTTGGGCCATAGCTCTATGTAGTTCAGCAATCTCCAGTCCCTTAGGACGCAAGCGAACTTAAACCCCACTCTGTGAGTCAGAGTTCAGGTGGATGAGACCACAGTCACATTTGTGATCAAAAGAATCTTTCCAGTGCCTCCAATTTTTTAAATATCTTTTAAAAGAAACCTTGAATGTTGCTAGTTCCTCCAATTAAACCAATATACAGAATAGCAGCAACCTCTTCAGGACATTTTTGAGCCCCATATTTTAATCTGTCAAATCCTGTGGCCTTCCTTCTTAAAATGTATCTTTAACTTGTCTTAAACCCCAATATCTTCATGTCTTTTCTAAAACTCTTATTCCAATCTCAACCCAGTGTTGTTCCTCTTGAAACTTGGAATTCCATTTCTAAATCCATTCTTATCTTCTATTGACTGCATTCACTCCCCACTCCCCATATTTCTATTATGAAACCTCACCTACAGAGTGATAAAGAAGGAAGAGTATTACACTCAGCAACCTGAATTTACAAGTCAGTTCCACCACTTACTACCCCAATAAGTCATTTTAAAATCTTTGAGTTTCTAATACTCCATGCGAGCAACCACTTGGCCAGGACATTAAACACTGATTGAAGAGCTAGAGGGAATTTTGTTTAATTAATTGCTAAGCTTCCTTAAACTCCTGAAATTCTATGTGCCTTTGATTCTGTCTAGAGAGAAATGGAGAACACCATAGCTGGCAGAATTGGGGAAAAAAAATAACACAATGGACGAAACACCAAAAAAAGTAGAGAATAAAAATGTTAAAAGTCAAGAAGTCATGGAAGAGGAAAGAAAGAGTATAGCAACAAAGAAAAAAACTTCATACAAGTAGGCCAAGATACTAGCCCGAAAAGAAAACCAGACTGGGAAGACAATAAATAGAGAAATCAATTAGGAATATCCTCTAAATACATGCTGAATTTAATTAAGATAACATGGTCTATACATAGATATTCTCTACTTACAGATAAAAAATTAAAATCCACCTCCCAGAACCACAGTTACCTCATTAATAAAAAAGTTGCCTAATTAACACAATAAATAGCACAGCTACTTTGAAAGCTATTGTGATGATTATATGACACAGGTTAGATACATAATATAGGGTCTAGCCCACAGTAGAACACTCTAGAACTGTTAGTTTCTTTTCTCTGCATTCCTGTAGGTAATATATAATTTTTAAAAATCCACAAAATCCTACCTGCATAAAGAGTCTTCTTCAGATATATCACATACTATTAAGGAAAAAAGCAAAGTACATTTTAAAACAACAACAGAAAAATACAGGACATTAAAAGTACCTGAGTAATGTTTTGTTAGAAAATATTCCTTTGGGAACACACACCATATACCAGAGGAAATATTAATCATATTATCGGTAGGCCATTAATACATTAAGAACACTTACTTTCTCTTTTTAAATATATCAAATGCAAGAAACAAAAGAATGGGATCTGATATTTACAATGAACATAATCCCAAACAAACCCCATTAGGCTGACAGAAAATGGTATGGAGAGTAGAAGCAGAATCATAAACTAACAATGTCAAACTTGTATGGCATGAATTTTCTGGACTCCTTTCACTAAGAAAATTTTAGAAGAGACTGTACTTATTTTGCCATAACACAATACAACTTCTGCAGCTCTTCAGCGAAGACTAGCCAGTTTAGAATGAAACACTATCACAAGGAAGCTTGGTCGCCAGGCACTACACTTTGCAGCATAGCAAAACATAGGAAACAGACTCTTTCTGGCACCATTTCTAACGCAAGATGAGTAGGAAAGGCTTTGTGATTCCAGTTGTATAAAGTAGAACCCCTTGAGTCTGTCTCCTTCCACTGCTAGAGTGTATCTGTTCCCACCTCATAGAGCAGGGTGATCTAGACAGTTAGTGCTCTGCAGTAGTGCATGAGGTCCTTTTCCTTAACCCTCCCCAACAGGTGGCAAAGCCTGTAGAAATCAAGCTTATTCTGCTTGTATGGCATATGTCATCAGAATCTATGCTGATGAACAACAAAAACAAGCCACCAAGGACAAAGAACGTCTTGGATAGCTACATCCAATTTTCTTGACATTTTAATTTTTAAACACTCAAAAAAGATACCCACCATATGATTCCAACTATACAACACTCAGGAAAGGAAAAACTATAGAGACAGTAAAAAAAGATCAGTGGTTTCCAGGGCCAAGGGAGAAGGGAGGGATGAATAAGCAGAGCACAGAGGATTTTTAGGGCAATGAAATGATTCTACATGATAATCTTAATGGTGGATTCCTGCCATCATACATTTGCAAAACCCTAGAATGTACAACAAGAGTGAATCTTAATGTAAACTATGGACTTTGGTTGATAATGATAGGTCAGTGCAGGTCTATCCAAAGTACCTCTCTGGTGCAGGATGACAAAAATGAGCAAGTCTGTGGGTGTAGGGGACGTGGGGTTTATGGGAACTCTCTGCACTTTCCCCTCCCTTATGCTGCGCACCTAAACACGCTCTAAAAGTGTCTTATTAAATGTTTACAGTATCTGCGGAACATGCTATTAACATTTGTCAACATATTTATGCTATTTTCAAGACACAGTCACCTTGTAAATTAATATAAAAATCCAAATATCAGAATATGGGTATTATCCGCACGATTGAATGAATCATTTGAAAAGGCATAAATAAAGCCAATAATTTTAAATGTATACTAGGGAAAGAAAATAACTAATAAATATGCTTGAATATCTTGCTTTATATTACAAACAGGGATTAAGTGCAACATAAACCAAAACTGAATCATCCGTGTAATTAAAAGACACGTTTTATTATAATTTTAAATCAGAAATCAGTATGCTAATTTCATCTAAAATTATTTTAAAACATTAATTGTGTAAAAAGGAAAGCTTATAATTGCCTAATATTGCCCTAGTAATTTATGTACAGATACCTGTTAAATACTCAGCAAGAGTCAGAAAAATAACCAGTAATGCAAGCAATTATGGATGATGCGACAAAAACCAGTACCATGTTATATTATTATATTACTGGCTTAAAAAAAAAAATAGGTCGCCCTAATTGGTTTGGCCCAGTGGATAGAGCATCAGGCTGTGGACTGAAGGCTTCCAGGTTTGATTCCAGTCAAGGACATGTACCTTGGTTGCCGGCACAACCCCAGTAGGGGATGTGCAGGAGGCAACTGATCAATGTTTCTAATTCTCTATCCCTCTCCCTTCTTCTCTGTAAAAGTAATCAATACCATATTTATATATATTTAAAAGTAGGTCAATGTCAAAAATTCAGTCAGGGCTATACTGCTAGGCAGAAACATTTCATACAGCAGGTCTAAGACTGCTATCCTTAGAAAGTCCTACTTAAATGGCTACCCTTTATTTGGTGTCTGAAAACTTGAATCTGGGGAGGGGGTTCTTACCTTTCCCTAACTGATAAGAGTGGCCCCCTGTGCCTGGAGTTGCACAAGCAATGGGGTTCATGCTAAATACTTGCTTTCCTCTGGGAATCTAGAATTTTGGTACATGCTATGGGGAAGATGCTTATGTCATGAAAACCTTGCCACTGAGTCTAAGAAGACTGGTTGATAACATATTTCATGTTGATAAAATGAAAACCTTGCCACTGAGTCTAAGAAGACTGGTTGATAACATATTTCAAAATTTGACGCTGGAATAATTAAGCATCTTCTGCTAACTCCACAGGGAGAGGACTCTTGGAAGCTTGTGCCTCGTGTCCCCCACACATTGTCACACACACCTTTTCTCTTGACTCATTTTCCTTTTATCCTTTCACTGTAATAAATCTCAGGTAGGAGCATAACTATATGCTGAGTCCTGTGAACCTTTCTAGTGAATAAGCAAACTTAGGTGAGGGTTTAGGGACCTCTAACACAATTTCATTATGTGACATTTTGATAATTTGGGTTGATACATGATCACAGTCAGAATTTGATTTCACAGAATACCTTTATTTGATTTTGTTCTGCTCCATGTTTGTTTTAGAGACTTTTGTAGATGAGTAACTGTTGAAATAAAGGCATGAAAGGGATAAATAAAGCATTGATGTCAGAAAACAATGTAAAACAAGCAGCAATTCTATTTACTCATAATAAAAGTTACAGAATCCTAATGATTGACAACATATTCTATAATATAAAAGTTCCTCTCAAGAAAATTGTCCTCACACTGACAATTTTCTCCAACTAAGCAGGCTTTAATTCCTTTTTGCAGTAGTAGTTATGAGTCAATCAAATAACTGGGATAGATACAGAAAAACAATAATTATCACATGTAGTATAATAGTGTTCTGGTGCTTGCAGAGTTCTTTTTATTTGCTCCTAATCCTTTTCTTAATTTCTTATAAAACTGAAAGCATGGCTCACCCATTAAAGGCAATTGTTGGCAGAACAAGTCAAAAAGTCAAAAAAATATTATCCAGAAGATAGGGATACCCATGGATATTCCACCAAACTCAACATGTATAAAAACATACTAGTCTGTCTAGTTGAACTGTGGCTCTTTCCTGCTCATCTCACAAAGTCCTATTCTTCATGTCTGCTCTAAATGCCAGTGCACTACCAGGAAACCTACAAATACTTTGTATTTCTCTCTCCCCGCCAACGTTTTACATTGATTCATCACAAAATTGTATGAACTAGACCTACTTTATTTTGCTACTGTCAACTACTTTATTTTGCTACTGTCAACTATTTATTTTATTTTGCTACTGTCAACTACTCTAGTCACACATGGGCTCTTAACAGTTGGCTCTCTCAGGGGGGAAAATACCACCAACTATTATTGTTCCCTCTTAAATTAATAAGATTTTTAAGCAGAAAAAATGAGAAAGACATAGACCTAGAAAAACAACATTTTAAATGGAGTAAATTGAGCTTTCTGACTCATCTCTGCATGGATAGGTGAAACTTCATAATAGACTAATGCCAGCCCAAGGAGGCAAAATCTTCCTTTGTTTCCCAATCTCTTTATGTGGTTTCCTTTCATCTATCATTTACATGGGGGGTCACACAGGAAACGAGGAACCCCAGGACCAATACAAACTGCCATCTGGTTTTGTAAAGAAATGTCTAACTGGAACAGTCTCGCCTATTCACTTAAAGATTGTCTAAGACTGCTCTCACAGTACAATGGCAGACTTGAGTAGATATGACATACCACATGGCCTAAAATCACATCCTTTGCCGACAAATCTTGCGGATACCTACTTCATATCACAACCAGAAGGCCCTAATCAAATCCAGTCCTGTTACACTTCTGCTCAAAACTCCAATGAGTCCCCAGTAAATGTTGCTGGCTCCCTACCTCAGTCTCCATTCTTGCTGGAGAACCATATCTCTATTTGGACATTTACTGTCATGATACACAAAGAAGGTGTTATCTCCCAAGCTCCAAAAAGAGAAATAATTATACTGCACTCATCACAGTAACTAGATTACCACTAACTGGTTTAGGAATGATCATGTGATGTAACCCAAGTCTATAATACATTAGGGGAAGTCAAATGCAAGGCAATCAGTTTTCTTCTGATTTAAAAGAAACATATAGGCCACGCCATTGTGGCTCGGTGGATTGAGAGTCATCCCAGGCACTAAGAGATGGCTGGTAGGATTCCCATTTAGGCCACATGCCCAAGTTGCAGGCTGGATGCCCAGTATGTGTGGGCAGGAGGCAGCCGAGCAATGTGATCGTTTTCTTGCTATTTTCATCTCACTCTCCCTTTCCCCTCTTCTCTCACTAAATATAAATAAAAGCATATTTTTTAAAAAAAAAATAAAGGAAGCATATATCTCAACATCACTAATCAGAAAATGCAAATGAAAGCCATAATGAAGTACCAGCTCACTCCTCTCAGAATGGCTGTCATCAAAATATAAATAAATAACAAGTGTTGGCAAGTATTTGAAGAAAAAGGAAACCCTCGAGTCCTGCTCATATGATTGTAAATTGGTACAGTCACTGTGTAAAGCAACATGGAGATTCTTTAAAAAGTTGGAAATAGAACTGCCACTCCACTTTGGAATATTTATTCAACAAATACATGAACACAAACTTGCAAAGATATCCACACCCTTATGTTCACTGCACCATTATTTATAATAGCCAAGATATACGAGCAAACTCTGTGTCCTTCTATAGATAAATTAATAAAGAAGATGCAGTATATATAATATTACTCAGACATAAAAAAGAATGAAATCTTGCTAGTTAGAGCAACATTCATGGACCAAGTGGAGGGTGATACTAAGTGAAATAAGACTGAGAAAGACAAATACCATAAGATGTCACTTACATGGGCAATCTAAAATCACAAAGCAAACAAAACAGAAGCACAACCCATAGCTACAAAGAACAAACTGATGGTTGCAGAGGGCAGTGAGTTGAGGACATGGATGAAATTAGAAGAATATGAATAAGAAGTGCAAAATTCTAGTTATAAGATATGTAAGCCACAGACATCTATTGTACAGCAAAGGGAATGTGTCAATATTGTAATAACATGGCATGGTGATAGATGATTACTAGAGTTATCATGGTGAACAAATCATAAGGTATGTAAATGTCAAACCAATATGCATTACACCTGAAAGTAATATATTGTGTGCCAACTAGACTTTAACAAAAAATTTAAAATTAACCAAAGCAGTCCTTTGGTCTTCACATATTGTCATGTGAGAATAGGATGCTTCGGAGCCATCATTAATTAGCTCACCAGGAAAGCAGACATAAGCACTGACAACCTCACAGCTGAATAAGGGACAGCACCTGGGATCCTGATGATATCACTGAACAACCAAAACAATCCTAGTTCCTCTAGTTTCAGCCTCTGTGAATTAGCCACCCATTATAACCTGAAGCTAAAAGCATTCTATCTGATAAATTTCCCAAGTCCACAGGATAAGATCTAGTCCTTTCTGTGGTACTAAAGACTTTCATAAGCTTGCCTTAGCTAGGCACTCACCTCATTCCCAACCATTCCCATAGCACACATTTTGCACATTGAAACGGCAGTGCTCATAAATCCCCCAAAGTTAACATGCACATACATAGTAGCCCTTGGACTCATGTTCCTGTTGCCAAACATCACCCTTCTGCACCTTTACCTGGCAAACTTCTCCATCTGCAGGCTTAATTTAAATCCCACCCACATTTTTATTTTATTTTATATTATTTATTTTATTTGTGTGTGTAGGTGAATTTTGGAGGACATTTATTATAGAAGTTGGGGATCGTGAAACAAGAAAGGGTTGGGGAAATGAGCCTAGGCTCACCAAGAAGTCAGGTTTAGAGGGTTTGCCCAGGATGAATTGCTAGTGACCATTGTTGCTCTGGGCCCTTCCTGGGGTCCCTTAGAGTTTAGTTAAATCATCCCTGTGAGGAAAGAAAAAGGGGAAGTCTTGGGTGTGCAAGCATGTCTTTATTTTTTTAACACATTTTAAACATTGATTAAAGAAAAAAAAGAGAGTGAGAGAACATTGGTTTGTTGTTCCACTTATTTAAACATTCATTGGTTGATTCTGGTATGAACCAGGATCAGGGATCAAACCCACAACTTGGCCTATTGGTACAATACTTTAAGCAACTGACCTACAGACTTCACCACATTTTATTTTATTTTTTATTTTTATTTTTATTTTTAAAATATATTTTATTGATTTTTTTACAGAGAGGAAGAGAGAGGGACAGAGAGTCAAAAACATCTGAGAGGGAGCTGCCTCCTGCACACCCCCCACTGTGGGGATGTGCCCGCAACAAGGCACATGCCCTTGACCGGAATCACCCACCCTTGATTATCCACTGAGCCAAAACCACATTTTAAAAACTCTAATTTTCATTATGGACTAAAGTGGCTGGCACATGCTACATGACAATAAAAAAGAATAAATAATGATAAGCTCCTAGTGCGTTCTACCACCTAGCAAGCACTGAATAAAGTATAGTAACTAATAGAAATGACAATGACAATAACAAGCTCTTGGAGAGCAGAGACTGTGTTTTTAAAATATTTCAATTCTGCAACATCAGAATAGCACTCAGTACCTAAAAGGCACCTGAGAGTTAAATAGTAGATCAATAAGCAGACAAATTAATTACTGAATTTTGACATTTTCTTTGAAAATTCTGATGTGATAAACACAGAAATAAATCAGAGACAGCTCTCATATTATGAGCTCAAGGTCAAAATGATATTGCATCTTTGTATTTCCTATAAGTTGCAAAACCAACGTACACAAGTCCTCTGGTAAAAGTCTACTAAGTCCAAGGTGTCCTCATACAGTTCAGATTCCTATTGCACAACGAAGTAGGTGCCACATCTGGCTGGCACACTGGCATCTTTGTCACTTTGAAACACTTTTGTATTTTTATTATAATTTGTTGAGTCCTGAGTTGGGCTATTTGTATGTTTATTTTTATTATCTTTTGATCAGAGCTTCTTGTTCTAAATAAATTACAGTATCCTGACAATTATCCAACAAACAGAAGGAAACATCTTGTTCTAGTGAATCAACATATCTCATTCTGTTCTGACTTCTGAGGAATGAAGTTGATGATTGTGAAGCCTTTTGTCATACTATGTAAAGTATCCTGATTCTCAACAGGTAGGAACTTAGAGGGCACCAGGTGAAAGCAGACAATTCAATTGTCATGTTATCGGTAAGCATTTTCTAACTATGCCTTCAAAACAAATATTTATTTTTTATTCTGCAGACTGTACAATATTTATGAGTTCTTGTTACTCACCAAATATAGTGAAGGAGGAAGCCTTATTTGAATAGAGAGTGGCTGAACCCCCTAGAGATTAAGCCTCAACTTAGTGTCTGTATCCTATTTTGGATGGTCACTTGTTAGCTATCACTTGGCCTTTCTGTGCCTCAATTTTCTCATCAGAAAAACGGAGATAAAAATAATTGATATCTCACAGGACCGCATTGTTGGCTTTAATGAGAATCTATGCAATGTGTTTACTATAGTTCTTAGCCAGGAAAAAAAAAACACACACAATCAGTAATTGTTAGATAATATCATTATTATTATTATTATTATTATTATTATTATTATTATTATTATTATTATTATTATTATTATTATTATTATTATTATTATTATTATTATTATTATTATTATTATTATTATTATTATTATTATTATTATTATTATTATTATTATTATTATTATTATTATTATTATTATTATTATTATTATTATTATTATTATTATTATTATTATTATTATTATTATTATTATTATTATTATTATTATTATTATTATTATTATTATTATTATTATTATTATTATTATTATTATTATTATTATTATTATTATTATTATTATTATTATTATTATTATTATTATTATTATTATTATTATTATTATTATTATTATTATTATTATTATTATTATTATTATTATTATTATTATTATTATTATTATTATTATTATTATTATTATTATTATTATTATTATTATTATTATTATTATTATTATTATTATTATTATTATTATTATTATTATTATTATTATTATTATTATTATTATTATTATTATTATTATTATTATTATTATTATTATTATTATTATTATTATTATTATTATTATTATTATTATTATTATTATTATTATTATTATTATTATTATTATTATTATTATTATTATTATTATTATTATTATTATTATTATTATTATTATTATTATTATTATTATTATTATTATTATTATTATTATTATTATTATTATTATTATTATTATTATTATTATTATTATTATTATTATTATTATTATTATTATTATTATTATTATTATTATTATTATTATTATTATTATTATTATTATTATTATTATTATTATTATTATTATTATTATTATTATTATTATTATTATTATTATTATTATTATTATTATTATTATTATTATTATTATTATTATTATTATTATTATTATTATTATTATTATTATTATTATTATTATTATTATTATTATTATTATTATTATTATTATTATTATTATTATTATTATTATTATTATTATTATTATTATTATTATTATTATTATTATTATTATTATTATTATTATTATTATTATTATTATTATTATTATTATTATTATTATTATTATTATTATTATTATTATTATTATTATTATTATTATTATTATTATTATTATTATTATTATTATTATTATTATTATTATTATTATTATTATTATTATTATTATTATTATTATTATTATTATTATTATTATTATTATTATTATTATTATTATTATTATTATTATTATTATTATTATTATTATTATTATTATTATTATTATTATTATTATTATTATTATTATTATTATTATTATTATTATTATTATTACTACTGCTACTACTACGAATTTACAGAAACAACATTTCAATTAAGTAAAATGATATCATTATACCTACTTTGCAGACCTATTATAAGCATCAGAAAAACATATTATTCCAAGATTCTAAAATGCTTATTTTCTCACACTTTAACATCTCTGCCATTGGAATCCAATTTTTAATTCAGAATGTCATACAACCATTATTGGAAGCATTTAAAAAATTAATTAATACAAAAAATACTGACATCCACGGTACCTTACATTCAGTGAAATAATGCTAACTACAACTTTCCTCTTGCAGTTTTGTTAAATAGTTGGCATTTAAATAAATTTAATTCTTAATAGCTTTATGGTGGTAAAGAGGACAAAAAAGGAAATCAAG
>JAJQQW010000002.1:121490767-121515556 GCA_025583905.1 Ia io
TAGGATGTCAAGGGTGAGGCTATAATTACATTACATAAATCATGATGAACTTCTGTGTCTGCAGAGTTTCATGGACCGGGATCGCTTAAATCTGTGAATAAAAAAATTGAGCCCTAGTAAATACCTAAAGATAGCAATGCATTAATTTAAATTGCTGAGGAGTGTATTTTGCCATTCAGGTGGTTAGATGGAGTTGTGAAGATGGCGGAGGTGTAAGATTGGGTGATCTAAAATTTTCAAACCCTAAACTGTTTAAAATTGATTGTCACTATGAAGATACACATAACTACTTTTTATTATAAATCACATTCACAATAGTGAAGTTCAATCAATAATAGTTGCAAATTTATTTACAACAATGATGTAGGGACGAGGAAAAATAAAATATTAACCTAACATTTAGTTTCTTGGCTGAGAACCTTTTACAAGAGCTAGATTAACAAAAAAGAAAAAACAAACAGAAATTCATTAGTATGTTTTATCGTATGTACATGACGAGAACTCAGGGGAGGAAGGGTGTGTAAACTCAATAGATGCGCTAGACGAGAAGGGATCTTGAGCATAAATTGCCTAATATTTCACCATGATACAAGGGATAGAAGAGTGTGAAAGTAGGAGTAATGGAAAGGTTAACAAGAGTAGCTAGTGAATGAGGTAAGGTTGTTATGCAGTTTTATGTCTGTCCGCCTTTCTTCATTGATAAGAGTTGGCTTATGATTTAGTCATCTCCTGATGTAGAGAAGGGGGGGGGCAACACCCTTACAAATGGTAGAATTCCTTTTGTGGTACCCACATACTTACTTAACCTCCACAAAGCTAGGGGGAGGGCAGTATGGCAGGGGCCCTACAAACTCAGAGACCAAAATAACCACAGAGAGGATGGTCTGAAAAAAATTTCTAATGAAAAAGTATATCATGGGGTGTCACAACCTTGGCCTGTTAGGCTTCCTTGACAAGGGTTGTTACCTTAATGTAAGCACTGTCTCTGGTCTTTTTGCATCTAAGGAGAACATACCTTTGAAGGTTGGTATAATCTCAAGTTTCCCTCACCAGAGAGGAGGACCAAGTACTTATCATTATTATCTTGTTCCCGAAATACCTTCACTATTTGTATAAATGTCAATTATTAACTATCCTTATACCACACCATTACTCAGAACTATGTGTCTCTCATTTTCCAAATTTTTTAATAAAAATACTATAATTTACTAGAGGCCCAGTGCATGAAATATTCTTGCACAGTTGGGTTCCGTAGCGGCTGCTGGCTGTGGTCGGATACTCCCTTCCTTCCCCGGCCACCTGCCTGCTGCCGGGGTCTCCTTTTTCCCCCAGGCCAGCCTTTGCCCCCCAGTCAAACTCCCGGGAAAGAACTTTGGTCGATGGGACAAATTTGCATACTACATTTTATAATATAGGATGGATTTCAGAGAGGAAGGGAGAGGAGAGGGAGAGAAGAAAGGCAGACAAACTTCAATTTATGAGAGAGAATCATTGATCGGCCACCTCCTGCACACCACACTCTGGGGAGCCAATCGCAAACCATGGGCATGTGCCACAGCCAGGAATCTAACCCTGACCTCCTGATTCATAGGTCAAACACTCAACCACTGAGTCATGCCAGTGGCTCTCCATTTTACTTTATCCAATTTCAGATATTTCCTGCTTTGTTTCGTATGCTTCCATAATCTACCACCAATGGGAATTTTCATGTTTCCTCTGTAAGTCTCTCTCCTTGATTGTACTAGGTCTACCTATAAAAGAGCCAATATGGCCTTTTACCATGCCCCACCAGCCAATCAGGGTTGAGTACGCAAATTAAACCAAAACCAAGATGGTGGTTTATTTGCATATCAAGAAAAGGTTGGAAGAAGCCAAGCGCTGCAGAAGGGCACCGAAGCTGTGGGAGAAGCAACAGGCGGGTGCGGTGGTGGCGAGAAGGGAGGCAAGCAGGAAGGGGGGGGAGAGCTCAGCAGGAAGCTCCTATATTGGCAGGAATACTTCCTGGCAGGGGCTACGATGTAATGTATAAAATTAAGATGTTTAAAAACTTCACAATTCTCCAGAGTATTTTACTCAATTCCTTTGAGATTTTGGACATCCTCTAGCAAATGCTCCCTAGCTTGTGACTGCCTGCCTGCAGCTCCTTTCCACTCAACTTGCTGTTCCTTATTGGCAGGCTCCCTAATCCTTAGTGCTGCCCAGAGGTGGGAGCGGCTCCTGCCAACCACTGCTGCACTCACAGGCTGTGAGTTCCAGCTTTGGCCTGTAGAGTGGCACTCACCCCTCGTGGGAGTGACTGACCACCTAGGGAGGGCAGATCCTGCATTGAGGGTCTACCTCCTGGTTGGTCTTGTGCGAATCATAGTGACCAGTCATTCTGGTCATTCCACCGTTAATGGTCCACTTAGGCTTTTATTATATAAAACTAGATGCCCCATGCACGAATTCATACACCTTGAAAGAAACTGTGGGCCTCGAGGCGGCTTGTGGGGGCCAGGGGAGGGTCTATTAGCCCATCCTCTGCAACACCTGGCCCTCCCACCATGGTTCTGGTCCCCTGTCTGGTGGCAGCCTTGGTCACCACTGCCGCCGCTCCCCACACACTGAGGATGCCAGCCCCGCTTAGCCCCTGTGATGATGCCAGAGTGATTGGGGGTCAGCGGTCAGCAGTGGGGGTGAGTGGCATCATCAGTGGGTGTGAGCTGGTGCCCTGATAACCCCTCAGGAGGCAGGGGGTAGGTTGAGAAGCCTGAGGGGTCAATGGGCCAGCAGCTGCCCGCTCGCACCGCTGATGGTGCAAGCGATTGGGGCCGGAGCCAGAAGTGGGGTTTGTGAAGAAGCAGTTCCAGTGTCAGCTGTGGGTACGATCAGGGCCAGTGCCAGCACGGTGGCGAGCACCAGGAGTGGATACCATGGCAGGTGGGAAGCAAAGAATTTTCAGCTATCACCAGAGGCTCGCCATGATGATGTGTTGGTGCCCAGCCTTGGTCTGGTGGCCCTGCTCACCTGCTCCATCTTACCACCAAACGATGCCCGCCTTGTTCCACACTCTGCTGCTGATGCCATCGCCTGCCATGTTCTGCGCGTACTCCCTGGTGGTCAAGCTGACACGTCATAGTAAAACTGGTTGTATGGTTTTGTTTCCGCTGTTAGGTCTTATTTGCTTTTTAGGGTTTTATTTATTGTACTAGATGCCTTGATGCATGAAGATTCATGCAAGAATGGGCTTCCTTCTTCTGGCTGGCAAGCACCGCCTGCGTCCTTGCCTGGGAGGCCGCCTTTCTGCTTCCACACACTGCACAGAGGCCTGGAGCGGCTGGGGTGGTCCTCCCGCTCCTGGCCGCTCGGCACCTATGTATATGCAAATTAACCCTCATAATGATGTATTTTGCATACTCACGCCCTGGATTGGCTGTGGGGCATTAGTGAATGGTAAGGTCAATTTGCAATCTACTCTTGTATTAGTGTAGGTGATGTCTGAGGTTTTGTTCTAATCACTTCTTACATGCCAATTCATGTAATACTTCTTCAATTTATATATAAAGTAGTTTATTACTGTTAATATTTTAGAGATAAAAGATTTTAGTGAATTTAAGTTACAAAGCTTATAAAAGTGATGGGCATTTGTTTTAATATAATTCTATAACTCATCTTCTTGGCCATGATTCTCTTAGATCAGCCTATAAAAAAAATTGCATCTAAGGAGTGTTGTCTTATCTATTATTTTATATTCACTACTCTAAATTCACTAACTTCAGTTTTGAATTGTCAGATTGTAACAACTGAGGCCACATTTTTCGTTTGATATTAACATCTTTAAGCCAAGAGTTTTCACATCACTCAATCTCTATAGTTGGCAGCTGTTATTTGGGTAGCTTTCTTTATTTTCACAACATTAATTACGCCCTTTAATCATAATAAGGTTCTAGACTTTTATGGACAACTTCACTTTCCCTTTTATAAATTGATTGGTAACTCAATGAAGAATTTTATAGCTGCTTATTTCATAAAGTACAGCAAGAAAGAGGAAAAAACAGAAGATGGACCTTTTGTCCTCTTGATATTAAAGCAGCACAAAAGTACAAAACTTATTATGATGAAGTAAACAAAACAGGAGACACATCAACATTCAAGTAGGGAGCTAATATGAAACTGCATTTGCCATGAATGTAAGTCTGTGGTCAATTTATCTAGTGATTAAAAAAGTTGCTATGTCAAAAGGCTGATGATTTATTATATTTGGTCAGGGTAATTAATAGTAATTAATTAACCTTTGGGTTCCTTATACTGAAGCGATCTGTATTTGCTGTGATACTGATGAAGTTTAGCTAATTACATACGAATGGAAAGGAGGAATGAGGGGAAAGGCCAGACTTCATAAGCCGTTCCCTGACAAAAAATGAGGTGGAGGGGATTAGAAAAGGGAAAGATAGACACATCCCTGAAAGTTTGGGATGGGCTAGGGAAAGGTGCGTCGCTTCCAGTTCACACCTGGGGGAACAGAGATCATTGAGGCTGAATGGGCATGGCCCCTGCAAGCACAAAGACATTTGGAATATAATCATCCTTCGAAAAAAAGAAGTTTTGCTCTCTTGGTTCTTCTTGGCACCACTTTGGCTTATCGGGACCTCATGCTTGGATTCACTGGCATTCTCCATGTGGCCCACGGCCCATGCAGAACCTCCCCCTCCACAATGGGACTAATGGGACCTGGCAACTAGCCTGATGTAAGTACTGGGGACCTGTCATCACATGGGGAAAAGGAAGGCTCTGGGGAATACTGGCTTTTGCTTCTAGCTTTTTACTGAACCCCCAGCTGCATTTTCTATGCCTGGACTAAGGGGAGAATGGGACTTTGGAAAAATCAGGAATTTAATTCCAACAGAAATAAAAGATCACTCTTTCTGTGAGGGTCTCCGAAAAATGATTTTTCTTGGGAATAAGAAAATATACCACCAAGAGCTCCCTGATGGGGGATGAGGACCCCCCACTTCATCAGAAATCTGTTGTACATAAACATGTTACAGCACCTAAAGCAGCAAAAATGGCTTGGGGAGTGTTTCTAGAACTTCTGATGTGGGTTACAAGTTTAATACTCTACATTAATTGTTAATATTTGTTATTTCCCAGCTTATGATTCGTTGTTTTTTGTTGGCTTATTAAGATATGAGTTGCCAAGGGTGTTTGCCAATACACTCAGTTGTTAAAAGTTATAAACGAAATTACCTCTGGGAATGAAATTGCCATTAAAAATGTGATCCACAATTATAAAAAACTGGGTCTCATTATCCTAATAAAAGTGGGTCTCTGGATTTACTAATGTCTTTTACTCGCCTGTGTTTTGTTGTTTTTGTTAGGGTTTTTATCGAAGTGGCTTGTAATTATATGTGAAGTCAATAACTAACATAACCTTTCTGTTGATATTTCATTAGAGTTTTTCTTCACTCGGTTAATCTGGTGGTTCTGGTGTTACCTATTCAATGCTGGTTCCCTTCAGTATGCTGCATGTTATTTTACGGGCTCCATTGTGGTATGGGTGCCCAGGCTCTCTATTGCTCTAATTATTTTTTACCCCAGACTTTCAGCTCTACGGTTTTGGTCAGTCCTAAATTCTTCAAAACAATGTTATCAGTTCCACTATTTCTCCATTTGATTTCTATAGTAGCGATCAAATTCTATATCTACAAAAAAAAACAATTATTAGTTTCCTTTCTATAAAAATTCTTCTTTTAGCAATATTGCTTTGTGTTCTGAATCTTACGGTGATAAGGAAAGCCCCAATAACCTTTTTAAAAATTCTTACTCTCCACCATTAATCATCTAACAAATTATAAAAAGGATAGTTGCATGATGCAAATTATACTTAGACTTGAGTTTGTTCCTTCCAATAAAAGACCTCCTCTGTTTATCTTGGTATACAGTACCTCTTTTTTTTTTTTTTTACTTGCAGTCAAACTCTAAGAAATCAAAGTCTTCTAGATTATTTCCTCATCGCCACATTTATATCCCAATTTTCTTTCTGGCATCCTAATCCAGCAGTGGTCCTTGAGGTCCAGAAGGTGGCGACCCTGCAGGAACTAATTTGATTCAGAATTGACCACTCCATTCTCAACTCATCAAACTCTTTCTCCATGCATTCTTAGAACTATAACAAATGTAAAATACCTATTGTAAATTTTTCTAGGATAATGATAACAATGTATCACAAAATGGGTGCCTTTACAACATGAATTTGTGGGATTGCTTTTGCATTTTCTGGAGCTAAGGAGTTTGAGATCAAGATGTTAAAAACATTGGCTCTTAACTGGTTTGGCTCAGTGGTTAGAGCGTCGGCCCTGCGGACCCTCAAAAGGGTTCCAGTTCGATTCAGATCAAGGGAATGTGACCTTGGTTGCTGGGGACATACCCTGAAGGGAGTGTGCAGGAGGCAGCTGATCGATGCTTCCTGTCATCCATGTTTCTCCTTCATTGACTGTTTCTAACTCTCCCTCCCTCTCCCCTTCCTCTCTGTAAAAAAATCAATAAAATATATTTTTAAAAAAAAAAGATCTTGAACAATGTTGGTTTTTCTGTAAGCTTCTCTCTTGGCGTACAGTGGCAATCTTTTTCTTTATATCTTCAATTATCTGTCATTGTAATTATGTTTCCAAATTTCTGTCTTCCTATCAGGACACCCAATCATATTGGATTAGGGACCATCTTGATGACTCATTTTAATTGTAATTATCCCATTTTAAGACCCTATCTCTTAAATTTAATTACATTTGGAGGTGCTGGGCATTGGAACTTCTACATAATGGAATTATTGGGGGGGGATTCACTCGCCCCATAACACCTTTCTTATATACAATATTTCTTCCCTTAGCTTCCATTGATCTCTTTTTTTTATAGTTTAAAATCTAGCTTTCTCCTGAAGTCACTGCTTTTCCACAGGTAATTCTTTGTGTTTTTTTGTTTGTTTGTATTGTGGCTTTGATACATAGAGGAATACCTCATATAACCAAAGGAGCTACAGTGGTGTTGTTTTCCTTTCTGCCAATGGCTATAGCCGATATTTTATGGATTACTAAAAATTTAACACCTTTTATTACTGTAATTTTTCAATATTACACTCTTTGAGTAATTTTTCATAATACACTTTTTCATAATATCACCTTTAATACTGTAATTTTTCTTAATACACTCTAGAACCAATTTTTAACATACTTTTCACACCAATCCTGATGGTAATACCAATGACCCTTTCATTTTCCCTTTGCCATATACTCTCCATTTAGTCTTTCCTTTTTAAACCATTTCCTTCTTGCTAACTTTGCTAAATTTCAAATCTTATTAACCAAACTCTATTCTGACTATTCCACCAGCATTGAGGATTAGTAAGGCTAGAGACTTATCCACTTGTGGTAAACATTGCTGTTAAAATGAAGATCTTAATTTCAGATGGCCCCTTTTAATAACAAGCATTCTTACTTTATTTACGTAGTAAAGTCTCTTTTCTCTTCTTGGAGTTAACAGTTTTTTATACCTTACTCTTCTCTCCTTAATGTTTCTATACTCTCTCCCCTATTCTAAATTTTTCCAGCTGATTCTCCTTATTTCATTTATTTTTAATTAAAAGAAAACATGAAGCTATCAGAAGAAAAGAGAAAAGTTATAGTAGATCGAAATAATGTCTCCCTTTGCCACTATCTCAAATATGTACATATGTTAATATACTTTGAAATCTAGGTGAATATTTTTCTTTTATGGCAAAAGGGACATTTGCAGGATATGTATCAAACTAAGGATCTTGAGGGTGGGGATCGTTATTTTGTTGGCCCATGCGGCCCAATTGTGTCACAAGGGGTCGTACAAGAGGGCTTACAATAGGAACCAGAGTCCGATTGTAGGAGATGTGTCATTGAGTGGCAATGGGGCGTGCAATGGATGGTGGTAATATACAAGTGACCTTCTGGAAGTTGGGAAGAAGGAAAAAACTAATTCTCTCTTGAAGTAGCTATCATGTGAGGAGCCCGGCGTTAATACAATGGGTCGTTTCTTAATCAGCTGACGCCTGAATGATCCATGTGAGATATAAATTTTATTTTGTGTTGTTTAAAGTCACAATTTGGTGGGTGACTTATTAAAGCAGCAATTACGGAAAAACTAATACAAAATCTTGCACCACACTTCTAGGGCCCAGGATACTTATTTATTCTGTTACTGTAATCCCGTCCTTCTACGTACCCGTTCGCATTTCTTTGTGGCATTAGGGTTTAATACATATCCCCCTATTTGTAAGTTTTTATTCTATCGGTTTATTTCGTATATTTTCTAAATGTAGTAACTTTCTCCCTAAAAATGTTTATTTGAGGGAATACATAATACACATAAAAATGTTACATATTTTAAATCAAACAAAATGTCATTTAACTTGATTTTTGCTACATATTTCTTAAAGCATAATCATCAAGAGAGTTGTTTTTAGCCACTGCCTTTATGCTCGGCCTCCTGCCTCTTATAAACCCCACCTTCTATTGTTCTTCCTTTGTTAGTCCACTGTTTCAATCAGCTTTTTTCAAATTCACCAATAACTTCCAGGTATAATGTGACTGGGAGAAGAGAGAGATACATTGGTTTTGCTTCTTGAAGGACAACGATTTTAAACAAGAGACAATGGTGTAGCAAAGTAAGAATTTATTGGCCACAGCACAAAAAATATACTTAGGACAGTTTGATGAAACAAGGAAGGGCATAGAAGAAAGCAACAGGAGAGGAGCCTAGGCTGGAGCTGCTTGCTTTGGCTCCATGGGAAATCAGAGAAAGGGGCCCTTGGAGAAGGTTTCAGGGGTTCGTTCAGCCTGGGAATGAGCTGCCGCTGTCCATTGTTTCTCTGTTTGCAAGTCTGGTGGAGTCCTTTTGAGGGAAGAAGGGGGAAAGGGATGGTACAGGTGTGCTCCCTGGAGGAGTGCTCATGTTGGGACCTTTATCCTATCGTATTTATCTCTCTCTTGCATGTGGAAATCTTAGGGGGAGGTTTTAGGGGATAGTGTTTCAGTAGAAATTCATTAGCTTTCCAGCGTGTGTTTTTCAAGGTTTGTGGTCTCACACTATTGGTTCTGTGGCTAGGGTAGGCGGGTCATTAGTCAATGCAAAGCTGATACTGTGCCTGATTTTGATTGCTTTTGCTGATCCTGGAGCTGGAAATACAAACTAAGGCATAGCTAGCATCTTAAGGAGGAAAAAAATGTTTCAAAGGGAGTCAAACTGCATGACCAGTAATCGCAAAAGAGGAGAAGGTATAGTTGACCCTGGCAGTGAAGGGTTCTTTATTTTTTCCTTTTTCCCCTTGCTACACATCCAAGGCTCTCTTGCCCTGGTGTTGAGTTTTCTGTACATGGAACATCTTCATTGCATGCTGGCTCAATCCTGTCTAACTGGCCTATAACATCTACCTGAATTCTAAATTTGCATGAGTCATTCGCAGGGCTCACTCCATTGTCCGCCCGCTCCTCTTTCTCCCTTCATAATTGTCACTCTTTTCTTCTTTCCTCTTCTCTCCCTTTCCTTCTACACCTTCTCTTTCCCTCACTATCTCTCTACATTCTTATCCTATTAGGTTAGTATTTTTCAGAAGAAAATGATTCTAGCATCTATAAGATGCTTGGGGGGGGGGGGGGGGGGTGCGCATTTGGAAAGGGGTGTATTGGAGGAAGAAAAGGATAGCATTCCCAATGATTGAAATGTTGCTTAGTGACTTTCAATAGGTAGGATTAGAGAGACGCATGTTCCCAGAATGACAAGATTGCAAAGTATTTCCATGTATCCAAAAGGTTTTAGAATACATTTTATATTCACACTGGTTTAGAATTACCTCCTGAGCCTAGAACACAATGGCCTCATTTTTAAAAACCATTTTATTGTTTTTGAAAAAATATACATTATTTCCCCTTTCCCCCATCTCCCCCAGCCCTGTGCAAAAAACAAGTACCCCCCCCATTTTCCCAGGCCCTTTTTATCCACACCTATGGTTTTTTGGTTTCTGGGTTTTATTGAAATAATACTATACAAAGGTTTTCAATTGGTTTGGGCACAATCTCCTCCCACCTGCCCTACCCACCTCCTACTGCCCTTTCCGCTCCTAAGGGCAAGTTTGATGGAGAACACTAATGATACGCCCGTGTTCCCCAGCACGACCATGCGTAAATCCATTTTTCTGAAATAACCAACTGGCCTGCAGAGGCGCCCCCACAATGCCCGAGGATGAAACAATTTGCTGGCTTCCAACATTTGCAACTATAGTCCCCACCTTGGAGTTAAGAAAAAAAAAAAAATCCTCGAAACCTCCAATGAACTCTAGCCCGCAAATGTTATCATCCTCACCCGCCTATTAAGGATCATTCTTGTTCCGGAGGTCGTTGTAAGGCCAAAACAACACAGAACAGTCCCCTGCCACAGGAGCGTCCCCCCAAGTTCTGGGACTTTCCCTGGTTAAGCCGGGATCTTTGCCCTCCAACTCCGTTTCCGCCGGCAGAAAGCAGGGGGATCAGCCGGGAAACGCAGAGGGGTAAACCGCATCTCTGGGTGGGGCCCAAACATTAACCAGGTAACCAAATAACAGGTTAAACCACAGACAACAACCATTAATCCTAACTGGTTTTCTGGGGGTAGTCCAATAGGATTTTTCCTAATCCCCATCATAAATGGAGATAGAGGGTGGAGGGGGAGGGCCTGGGAGAGGCGAGGGTTTAGAGGCCCAATGCATGGGTGCCATTTCCCCACCATTTAGAAATTAGCGGCAACCATTTGAACAATTTCACATAAGGAACACTCAACTTGGCCTCCCATAAGATGCAGGACACCCCATTTCACCCCACAAATTAACTGTTGTTGCAAATCCCCTTAATTAACCCCGCCCTATTTTTCTCCAGCTTTATTAACCCCTGGCCCCCCCTTATCCCTAAAATAGTCCAGTTATTATATGCACCATTTGTGGTTAAAGTTTTTAGGGGCTAAAAGTTTTAACCCCAATTGCCCTGCCGAGGCCTAAAACAATGCTTATCTAATAATTCCCCTCATTTCTGTCACTGCCCCCCCCCTGCCTAAAAAAAAAATGGCAAGATTCATTTTTTGGCATTTTTCTATGTAACTGAAAAACGGTAAGTAAGTAAGCCAGAAAAACATGGGAAAAAATAAATAGAACATTTTGAAAAAAACTAAAATCAATTCCCCCCAGCTTCTTGGAAAAAAAAAAGTGAAGGAATGAAAAGGAAGGAATACATTTTTCCCAGGGCAGCTACTACACACCTTTTTATAAGAGCCAAATCTAATTTCCCATCCCTTAAAAATTTATGAAAAGAAAGGCTCTACAAAATTTAAAAACATCTGCAAGTTTTTGAAGCTTGCCTTTTCCCCCCACTCTCCTATAGCTCAAGCAATGGAAAAAAAGCGCTTCAGTGAGGGAGAAAATTTTATTAAAAAGAAAACTCCCCCTAAAGATGTTTGCAAACCAGTTTTCCTATTTTCCACACGATATGCCAGAATAAAAGATTGCAACTTTTATTAAAGAGAAAATATCCTTGAGTTACCAACTCAGTAGAAAATATATCATAAAAAAGACCCGAATAATGAAGTAAGACTGAAACACACAACGTTTACAAACAAACAAAAAATTTTAAAGAGAGACCCATAAGGAAAAGTGTAAAATATTTTTTTCGATCTCCTCTTTGATGAAAAACTACCTGATGTCCACAACATCAACATGCCTCAGTTTTGGCCCCATTATTGGGTCGATATTTCTGGAAATGGGTCCCCTCCACCACCACAATGAGAGAGAAGAGTTTTGATAAAGTTTTAGTAAGAATCAGTGTCCCAACAACAAAGTTAAATCAGGAAGGGAAAAGCGAAAATATGTTAAAGGTTTTTTGTTATATACAAAACAAAATTTTTTCGTGACCCTAAAGCCATTTTGATATCTCTAAAAGTTTGTGTGTCCAGTTTGACCGACAGATGGGGGCCAACCAAAAATATGGTGGGGGGGAAAAAAAGTCCCCCGGATTTTTGGTCCCCAAATTTGTTTTTTTACAGAGAAGCTATTATTGGACATCCCCGATTTGTGCCCCTTTTTCATTGTATTTATCCCATCAGGGAGGCCTTTTATGTGCCAAGGCCAAGGATTCCCACCGACTTAAAAAACGACGACTTAAATGTCAGTTTGTTTTTACAAAAAAATAGTTTAATTTTAATAGCTGCTGCTCGCCCCCCCTTCACACAAGCGAGAAATTTTTTCGGCCACTTTTTTACTGGAGGGTTTGATTCCCACCCTACAGTGGGGGGACTGCTTTGATGTGTAACATATAATGTAAGATGAATGGGCTGAGCCGAGGCAAAGTTTTCTTTGAGCGCGCTTTTGGTGGGGAGTTGGCTTTTTGAAGAAAATTAAAGGTATTTTTCTTGACGAATAAAGGATCTGGGGGAAACTTTTCCTCCAGCTTAATGATGATAAAAGTTGGGTTCCCAACACCCTGAAAATGTTTTTTTTTTTTACACAGATCTCCTCTGTTTCATTATTAATGAAAACTGGAAAACTTTAAAGTTTTACAAGGGTTTTTGGGCAAAAAGTAATTGAACGTTATGGTTTGTTTTTTTTGGATACATAAAAAGCTTTTTGAAAGTAAAAGTTTAAAAAATTTTTTTCAAGCGAGAATGTTAAAAAAACTAAAAACCTTAATAAGTTATTTTATTTCCCCTCGAGTAAAACAAAGTAATTTTTTTGAGAAGGCCCAGTGCAGCTGTACAAAAAAATGAAAATGGAAACTCTTGCATATGAAAAGTAACCCAGCCAAATGTTTTTTAAGACTCGTTTTACTTGACCAGTTTTTTTTAGTGGATAGATTTAAGAAATTTAGTCCCCCCCCAAATTTAGAAAAGTCTAGAAACACAGACCCAATGAAAAAAATAATTAAAGTATCCTGATGTAGTTAGTTAACCCTACCCTACAGTTTTTTTTTTTGGAATTAAAAATGGGGGTTTTCCAAATGGGATGCAAAATTGAATGATGATTTTTGGGAGATGCAACTTGGCCAGAATTTTTCAAAGACAGTAAAATCCTGGGGGGCTTCAGGTGGTTTTTGTCCGACCTTTGAAGGGGTCAAAGCTTTTGAGAATCTGGAAAAGGGTGGGCCGCTTTGGAGAGAATCAAAAAGAGGAGTGCCCAACTAACGAACAGGAAAATTTTGGGAGTGCCTGGAAACCGAACTTGACCTACCAGGAACACTTTTTAGCACCCCTGAAAAAAAAAAATAATAGCAAATGGCTTTTACTCCACAAATTTTTTTTTCCCCTCTAACATCATACTTTTTTGATGGAGGCCCCTTTTATTCCTCCAGCGTTAAAATATAAATATCAAAACCAAAACAAACAAAAAGAAACAGATTTGGACAGTGGAAAGAAGTTAGTAATCGCTTTGCCTTTGGGGGCCTGAAAGGTGTTACAAAAATACCAAAACCCTTTCAATTGAAAGAATTTTTAAGCCAATGAAAAAATTCAGCAAACAAAAAAAAAGGTCCACTAATAGGGTCCCCAAGGTTAGTTTTAAAGAAATTATTCCCCCCTTCCCCCCTACCCACTTTTATCTTAGTTTCAAAACGGCGAAAACCCCCCCCACAACAAGCTTAAATAATAATTCAAGACCCAAAAACAAAAAGAAACCCGACTGACCCCGGATGAACACTCCAGGAAGTCAACCTAAAGCAAGCAGTTTAAGTAAATTTAAATATTTTTAGGTTGGTTTTTTTTTTATTAAACTTATAACAAATTTATAATATAACATAAATTTATAAATTTATGGTTTATTTAAATGAATAATTATCGCGAAAAATAAAACACAAAATAAGGTTTTTTCCTCCAAAAGTGGGGACACACTTTACCCCGAGTTTATGCTCAGTTTTTTTTGGGCGAAAGTTCTGGACCCCACAACACCAAAGCTCAAAAAGGTTCTGGGCCCATCCCAACTGTTTCATTTATACCCCTGTATTGCTCCATTGCGTTAAAGTTTAGTTAAAGACTCCAAAAAATTTGTTTTAACCATTCAGGGGAGGTACTCCTTCTCTTGGTCTTTTTCCCTTGTGGCACGTAATTGTCATTAAATACCCTGAGCCCTGTTGTGTAGGGCATCAGCAAAGGGGGGACATATGGGAAGATGGCTTGTACATAGGGGGGAAAACAAAATTTAGGGTTTTCGATTTTTCTTTTTTTTACCATTAACTAAGCTAGGTAAATTGGGACTGCTCAGGGATTGCAGGGGGGCCCATTTAAAAAAAGAAAAAACCTCTCCAGCATCCTGGGGAGCCAGGGCTAAAAAACCCCCCAAAAAATGGGGGGGGACAACCCAAACCCTGGTAATTTTCCAAATCATTAGCTAATTGAATGCGAAAATTGTGCCCTTGCTTTATGAAAACTAAGGAGTGCGAATATATTCCCTTATATGATTGGTGTTTATCCTTGATTTTCCTTAAGGAAAATATATTTTCTAGAAGTTGAGGATCACTTGAGTCCCCAAATGGGGATTATCCCATTTTTTTAAATTTTTTGAAGGAAACCCACCCCTTCTGTTCTTCCACAGTTGGTTGCAACCAGTCAGCATTCCCTCCTCCCCCACAAAGCAAGTGCAAACACGAGAGGGATTTTTTCCCTTTTCTCCACAACCTCCACCAACGTTAGTTGATTTGTCTTGATGATTAGGCCCCATTCTGAAACCCCAGGTGGTGAGGTGGGTACCTCATATGGCATTTTTTTATTGTATCTCGCCCCCGTCAGATTATTAGTTGACCTGATGGGAGCATTTTCTTCATATGCTTCTTGGACATTTTTCATGAGTAATGGTCCCTTTTGTAAAAGATACTTGTCCCTATTAATGTAAAGGATCCTTGATTGCCTAAATTTTTTTTTAAATTGGGAAATTATTTTATCTTCCTTTTGTTTAAGTTTTTATAAATTTGAGGTTATCCCCGTATAAATGTTTTTGGAGATTAATAACCCATTATCGGGGAAATGGTTAACATTGACAAATATAATCCCTCCCCATGGCAGTGGAACTCTCTTGTTTATTTTGGTTTGATGGTTTCCCTTTTTTGAGCTGAGCGCAGAAGCTTTTATTGTTTTTGATGTAGTCCCCCCATTTGTTTTTTTTTATTTTCTCCTTAAAGTTTATTTGTTTTCCTAACCACTGTTCGGTGATTTAAAAACACAATTCTTGTATTTAAGGAGTTTTAAAGTTATATTAGCATTCTCCTATCCCCAATTTGTTGTTCATATAAGGGAAAATAAAATACAGTATAATTCTCCATTTGTTTTTTTTTTTAATTATTTTTATGAAAGGAAGAGAAATCCACATGGTATAGATTATCAAATATTTTTTCAGAGAAATTAAGAGAGCAAATAAGGCAACTCAATGAAAATTCTATGAATTTCCTGACATTTATTTTCAATTATTTAAGTTTTTTGTGGTTTATTATGAGGATTCTAGTAATTGGCATTCAAAAAGGAACAGAAAAAAAATCAGAAATTCATTTAAACATTTTATTTAGAAAATTCATCCTAGCCTCTAGTTGTGGAACAAACAATTAGACAAAAAACCACAAATTGAATGTTAAAGGGAAAACCATAGACAGACAATGAATGGCAAAGTTTTCCCCCCCCGTGAAAGAGAAGAAGAATAGTTTTTTGTTCTAAATGTGGTAAAACAATTAAAGTGGCCAAAAAAATAAGGAGCTGTTAGGTTGGATTGGGAACCAAAATTAACGGGGAAGAAGATAAAATTGAGT
The DNA here is from genome assembly GCA_025583905.1 of Ia io. NCBI lineage: Eukaryota > Metazoa > Chordata > Mammalia > Chiroptera > Vespertilionidae > Ia > Ia io. Next base: position 121,506,571 of record JAJQQW010000002.1, read on the forward strand.
AATAGAGTAAGAGTAGCAAAAATGGAGTTTTGGAGATGATGAAATATGTTGCCCCCTCCCCTGAGACAACATCCCTCTGGCTGTCCCGTGTGTCTTAAATGTACCATGGCCCGACCCATACCAAGACACAAAAAATTCTCTATGCAATTTTGTGGGAGAATCAGGATACGCCAGACAATTCAAAGTTGTAACAAGAAATAAAATAAAATAGGCAGGTCTTCCCCCCTGAATATTCCCCCCAGAAAAGGGTAAACTTTATATTTGAATTTATAATAGTGATATCAAGTCCCCCAAAAAATAGATACTTTTTTAAATGGATTTATTCTGCTTGGATTCCCATATAAGAAAATTCTTTTTGCATACAACGAGGGCCCCCCCCTTAACGTACCTGAATTGGGTTTAAAGAACCAGTCCCCCGGATGCCCTTTGTAAAGAGCAATTGTGTTCCCACTGGAATTTGGTATTGAAAGTTCCCCAAAGGAGGCAGGACCCCCTGGGTCAACCTCTAATATTTTTAGTGTCCAATGATAATAATGGAAAAAAATACAAGTTCCCTTTTATGAGAACCGTTGTTCCCAGAACCTCTGGCAAAAAATGGGTGGAAATTAAAATAAGTGAACTCATCAAATCCTATTCCAACTTCATGTGAATAAAGCACTGTTATAGATAAATTCCTCATACCCCGACTCCGTATATGCACAACATCAATAGAAAGTCATGGGAAAAGGTGGATCATCTCCAGTTAGTCCCAGTTGCAGATTCCTGAGGGGAAACGTGCTTGTAATAAATCTGTAACAGCTTTGACTTATCTATTTTCCAGTCATTGCAAAAAGGAGGAGACAGATTGACTGGAGGTTTACACTAGGAATCAAAGGGTTTACACGTTAATGTGATATAAATGATACAAAATGAGAACAGTGAGCCTAGCTGCTAAGACCACGTCATTTTAGAGATATTACAGGACAATCACTCACTCTGTCAAAGGTCGAATTATTAAGGGGACCAGATAAAATACCTGACATTATTTTGGACTCTCATGTTTATTTTCCAGTCAGTGAGATATCCAAGAAATCTGGGAAGGTTAATTCTATCTTTGGAATAATCATTCAGTTATTCCCGGAATTAATTTTTGTTTTTTTAAAAAAAAATAAATTTTTAATAAATTGTTAAAAAGTAATTTTTAATTTTTTTATATTAAAAAAAAATTTTTTTTCCAAATTTTTTTTTAAAAAATTTTTTTATAAAAAAAAAATTTTCGCCCCATTTTAATAAAAATTTTATAATTTGTTTTTAAAATTAATAAAAAAAAAATTTTTTTTTTTATATATATTAAAAAAAAAAATTTTAATTTAAAAAAATTTAATTTTTTTGTTAAAAATAAATAAAAAAAATTTTTTAAAAAAAATAAATTTAAAAAATTTAAAAAAAAATCTAAAAAAATAAAAAATTTAAAAAAAATTAAACACACAGAAGAATCCAGAGGTCCTTGTTGCCCTGCGAGGTGTAGCAGTTTTTATTACTGGCTTTTTAAGAGTATTACTAATACCTATTTCTTTCTAAGAAAGATAACAACAGACAGCTTTTGTTTGTCATAGGTTGCAATATTATTATTATTTAAGATTGAAATTATTTTTTGAGCATTTTCAAAAACCTTGCCATCTTTCAGAGATGTTGATACAAAAAGCAGTTAGGATGAAGGACTGTTTGAAGGTGATGGTTGTGGTTGATATAAGCATTTTTAAAAAAAAAAAACCTTTATAAGAATATAGAAATGATTCTTTTAAAGATTTAAATCACCATTGAACAAATAGTGCTGAGATCATTGCTAGGTGTTGATTAAAATGTAATTCTAATATACAGGCCTCTGAAATAAATTATCGAGCATGATTGGAATAAGTAGATTTCACTGAGCAGACTTTCTGTATATCTGAAACAACCGAGAAGTTTTCTAATATATTTGTAACTCAACAGAACAATAATTCAAATTGGAATGACTAGAGCAGAAATGGATACCATGGTTGGTGGGATAACAGTGACTCAAAATTTGCTATAGTCACAGACAATTTGGCAGGTAGCTTTGATACTCACCGATCATTACACTAGTGCTGAACTGGATATCTCAGGACATATTTCAGGATTCTGTGGAAAAGAATAACCATTTTGAGTGTCGATCTAATATGATTGCCTTACTTATATTCCCATTTCAATGTCAGTTTGTACTAATATCTGATATATCTTGTGACAATAATAAGTATTTATTTAATCCGAGAATAAACACAAGGGAAATATACATGCTACTGACCCCTAACTCTGAGTCCTATGAACACCCTTTCTAGTTAGACACTGAGCATCTATAATAATAAAAGCCTGGACATCCTTCTTGACAAAGCCAGGGCCTACGACGGAAGCCCAGGTTCCCGTGCCAGAGGGAAGCATTGCTGGCAGCTGGGGGAAGGAAGGCTCTACTTTCCGCCCACTTGCAACGAATTTTTGTGTCACTGGGCCTCTAGTTATTATATAAAGGGCCCAAGAGGTTATAGCCCAAAACATTAGAACGAGCAAAGCCTGGTTTAATTGTCACCAAGACCCACACTGGTAATTCCTTTTTTTTTTTTTTTTTTTTTGCCAGTTGAAGATTGGCAGAGTTTTAGAGTACAGTAGGAGGTAGTAGAAGATAGTGGATGGTGAAAAAGCATGTCCTTCAGGTAAGGATATGATGTCTTGAGATGTGGGAAAGCAGCTCTGCCTAGGAATTATCAGGTATTATCCCAGTTTAAAGAGATTATGTAACAAACAGGTGGTCCCAATCTGGAGCAACTTTTGCCCCCCTTCACCAAATGAGGGACGTTTGCAGTACCTAGAGGCATTTATTGTCTACACCTTGAGTGTGGATGCTTCTGGCCTCTGGTAGGTGGAGGCCAGTGCTGCTATTTAAATGTCCTGCAAATCTTAGAGCACCATCTCAGTCCTGAGCGATTCCCAGTGTTACAAGGTTGAGAAACTGATCTAAATATTAGTGTTCAATAAATTTGCAGTTGGTTCACCCAAAATATAATTCACCATAATAATATTCCCCATAGTAAAAGCGTGATGATGGGAAAATAAAAGGAAACCACTATTCTAGATCTCTTTAAAATATCTTTCTTTTGCATTAAAAAGAAATTAGTATTTCCATCTACCATTGCAGAGATCAAAACCTATCTAATATACAGTCATATTTAGACTGGCTGGTGTTGCTCAGTGGTTGAGCATTGACCCATTAACCAAGTTGGCTCCTAGTTTCAATTCTCCCCGGTCAGGCACATGCCCCGGTTTCAGGGTCAATTCTCCGTAGGAGCATGCAAGGAAGCAGTCGATCAATGACTCTTTCTCATCGATGTTTACTTAATCTCTTAAACTCAATAAAAACATAATTTTTAGAAAAGTCATAATTAGAGCAAGGAAAAGTACGATAATGTTAGAAATATTGTTTTAGAACTGTAACACTTATAATGGGCAACATCCTAGTAGCTATGGATCATTTAACTCATTATTCTATCATATTTCCTGTTAAGTTTGGACAAAATAATGAATAACTCCTTCTCTAGGGTGGGCCAAGTTTTATGTTATTTTAAATAAGCCATGAAGCAGATATTAGGACAACAGAAAGCTAGCAAACAGTGGGTAACTGTAGTCTGACATTTGTATTATTCTTTACCTTAGATCCAATGACTAACAACATTAAGAGCAAGCAGTTATTACTCCTTTGATAATTTGAGGCAGTTTCAAAGGCTCCTTGTTTTTTTAATAAAGGTAGGTAAAATACATACACACATTTGGCCAAAAAAGATTCTCATATAAACTTTTAAATTTATTGTTATACTTAAAATAATTGTATGATATTCATTTTTTTCTGAGAAAGTCCATACCAGATTTTCTGGTATCTCATTTGAGAACTAGAGGTTAATCCCTTATAATGCGATGATTCCATCCTTTTCCAAGATAGAGGAAAATATTAAATATATGATGTGGGTTTAAAAAGACATGTCTTTCAAAGAATTTAGCCAAAGGATTTCTTAGACCCCCATCTTGAATGAAAAAGCCTCATTTTAGATTCAATATTATGATGAAAGTTTTTTGTTGGTTGATGCCATTGAGGAGGTAACATTGGGGAAAGAGGTGAACAATTTTCGTTTGGGAGATAACTGAGTATGCTAGTGTTCTAGAGTTATAATCAGTAGAGATTTGGTATACTGAGACACAAGCAAGTAGAATTTCAGTGAGAAGTTGGATAAAGGTAAAGTGCAGTAAATCAGGTGTTAATATACTTAGTAAAAATAAAAACAAAAAGCCAAGAAGTACAGAAAACATTGGATTTTAGATAACCAATAACTTTTTTTAGTAATAAGTTATGTTCAAATATTGCCTGCGACTACACTTTTAAAATTAAAATTTCAATGGGAATTCTGAATTGTATCTATCAACCTAAGAGATCCCAATAAAAAGTGAGATTTAACAACATAAAAGACATATTTTTCCATTGATGATATAATGAATAATTTTTTAGATTTATAATAGGAAGTTATTTACAGATTTCCTCAAGTAACTTCTATTTCCTCTGTGAAGTGATAAACAGGCTATTGGCTTAGGAGAGAGCACAGTGGGCAATAGTCATAGAGTTGGGGATAATGGTAGAAGGTTTAAAATAACTGCTGTGGAGAATAGGAAAAGAAATTGATAGGAAAACAAGAATTATTTCCAAGCACATTGAGAACTTAATTGACATCAGAGACCCTTGATTGACAGAGGTACCAATCCATGCGGATGATTGCTACTATTCCGCTGTGGGAGGTTCACAACGTTGCAAGTGGATTCACCAATACTGGGTAAAAGAGGGCAGTGGAAGTGCTGGAGCGTGTTTATCTAAGCGAAAAAATGTTGAGGCAGTTAGTGAGGGAAGGAGGTAGAAAGAGTATTTTGAGAGAAAAATATGGTATGAAGGTGAAAAGAAAGCTAACTAAGAGTAATGGAATAAGCTTGAGCTAAGTGGATCTGTGATAATAGAATGGTGTATCTGAATTTAATATGTCAGAGCTATAGATGTCTGGCAATAATAAATTCCAGATGTGACCATGAAAGAAAGAAAAACAGAAGAGGCGTGGAGGAGAAATTTACTTGGATGAATCAGGAAAAAAACCTAAAAGGCATTTGGGAACTCTTTAAAAAAAGATGCCAGAAGGTGCCTCTTAGTTCCTAGGGGAACTATGGTGTGACAAAATGGACAATGTATTCAGTAGGTCACTACTTGAAGCTGAAAACTGAAAAAGCATCCTCATAAACTACATGGCTTAAACTAAAAAATTACTATTGTATGCTCATCCACAATCCCAGTCACTAGCTCCCCTGACAGGCCTTTCCTCCAAAATGATATATAAGACCTGGTTCCCTCTCACTTACCATCCCATCAGGTATTTCCCAGGCTTCCCTGGACAAATCTCCCATTATTGCTAGAATGAAAGAGAACAGTTCTTTGAAGATGCACATGGATTTTTTAATGGTCCAGAACTGGATGCAATAAATGTTCACACCAATTGCAAGGGCTGTGTGTGGCCAAGAAGAAAAAAAAGTTATGATAACAAGTAAATAGCCTCTTTCCACAGACGAGCTTCCAATTGTGTTTTCAGATCTTAGTTCTTTAGGGATATGACATTTTTAGCTTAAAAAGGTGTTAAGTAAAATTTTCAGTGAAACCAAAGGTCTGAGTGGAAAGGTCAGGGAAGGGAAGCAATGTGAGACAATGTCAGGAGATAGGAAACTACGATCGTCAAGAACAACAGTACAAATCCTGAGGTACCTGGGATATTTACAACCTGTTTGAGGATCAGATAACCTAATGTGAAGTCCAATTTTGGCTAACAAGGTTTTTAAAGGAATTGTCTCTGTGACCACAGGTTTCTAGGAACCTAGAATACCGGGTCAGAGATGGTGTTGTCATTAACCTGCTCTTCGCCTCCTAAGGTACCTTGGCTGTGTCAACTGGACACAGAGTTTCAAGCTGGGCTCTGTCTCTGAAGTACTTTTCACATGCCTCTGCCATGTCTCCATTATTTTTTAAATCTTTGGTAATGTATCTGTTGCTCTGTTACCTTAAATGCAATTTATATGATGCTTATGGCACTGTCTCCTGTCCCAAGTATATATACTTTTAAAAACCTCAATTTATGAAGTATAGACATTGCAGTGAATAAATGTAATATTTGTGGCAACTTCTATAATAAAGGTCATCTGGCCCGCTCAGGGAGAGAAAATATAACTTCCTATTATAAATTTTTTCCATGGGAAAATAAGGTGTGGGTAGATTATTACACATTACAATCCCTTTTCTAGTATTTAATCTGCAATAAATTGAAGACTACTTTTAGAGGATAATATGTAATAAGATGCTATTGAAAGAATGGAACAACCTTACACTCAGTATAAGACAAATTATTAGTAGTACTGTGTTAATTCTTGTTGAATGAGAAAAATCTCTTTTTTCATTTTTTAAAGGAGAGGCTTCAAAGACCTCATGCAGTTATATAGTACCCTTTGAAATTAAAATAATAAATTTTATTGAGAAATTAAGAAATATCATGTAACCATCCCATTTGTTTCTCATAGAGCTTTACTATGCATATCTGCATACAAGGATTCTTTGAGCTTTTTATAATCTTAGTTATGGAGAACAAAGAAGAAAAGAAGAATAGAAAACTATTAAGTACAAATTTGAAAATTAAAAAACAACAACCAACAGGGTTTACTCACATCCTATAGTCAACCTCTTTCCAAATTTGAAAGAATAATTAATAAAAAAATGTATTTTCTGTAGCATATGTAATCTCACGTTCTTCATTCATTTCCTTCTCCAATATCTTTTCAAAAACCTGATGTATAAATTTTACAACTGAAATATAATTGAATAAGTAGATTTCTGGCTGAACATCGATCTTTCCTTCTTTGTATAGCTGATGATCATAAATCTCTTTACTACTTTATTTCACATATTATGATTCCTTAAATACTATTTAAAGATGGAAACCTGAGATATTTAGAGGGAAAAAGCATGCCCTATATTTCCCAGAAAAATATATTGCAACTAGAGGCCCGTAGCACCAGATTGTGCAACTTGTGGGGGTTCCGGCCCACCCCAATCAGGCGGTTTGGGGGTTGGGCTAGCTGAGGGATCACTGTGTTGCCATTGCCTGGCTGGCCCAGCACCCTTGGACAAACTCCCAAGTTGAAGGGGACATTTTGATATTACCCTTTTATTATATAGGATTAGCCCCATGGATATTTAGTGAAATGTCATTTTAAAAACACTAATAGAAATAGAAGCTTAAGGGAAAAGAAAGATAAAATCTACTGCAAGGAGAGTTAATATATTTGAATTACTCATGACAATAAAAAAAAAATAAAATGAATACTGTTCCTTATAAGGCATGGCTAGGAAGAAAAGATCATCTAAAAAAAAAATGGACAAGCTGAGACTGAGCTTCTGTCTGCTTCTGTTCAATTTGACTTTGAAACCAGTACAAATCAGAATAATTAGAAGAATCTAAAGAGCTAAAGGCCCCTTAGGTTGGGCTTACAGTACACAATAATATTGGCAGAGAACACCAAACAGCTGAGGAAGTCACATCCACTATGCTGGAAGCCACACGAAGCATTGATTGTCTGCGAACAATAAATCACTAAGCAGAGCTAAGGCAGCAGAGAAAATAACAGAAGGATACAGGTGCCATTTTACACTGAAACACGAAAGAGAGAGAGAGAGAGAGAGAGGGAGAGAGAGATATTAAAACAATGCAACACATGATTTTAAACAAACTTAAATCTAGACATCCTAAAGACACTTTGGTGTATCATAAATTGAGTGGATAAAAGAAATTCACTTTGGTTTTCCATCATACTTAAGTGTAATTTCTATTTCCATAAATGTTATATATGGCATTGGCTAAAATTGTTTTAAAAATTATAAGTCAAGGCTTTCTAAAAGTTTCTTCATGCCAAATGTATTGAAATAGATGAGAAAGAAACTGTCTGAAAAAAAATTAGTTGGAATCAAAATGACCCACTGCTAAAAATTTTTGGGGTGAAAACTCTGCTTCATTTCTAAATTCTGTGAAGCATTGAGGAAACCTTAGTCCTCTTCATAATAAAGGTTCAAATGCCAAATAGTAGCTATAGCATGCTTTTTGAAAAACCCAGACAAGAACCAAGAAAGATGTAGGCAATCTTCTGCTTCTGCTATTAACAAAGATCTACCTTGATAAACTCAGATACTTCAATTTACCTAACTTCAGCATCTTATCAACAAAATGAGATAATAATCCATGCCTTCATCTCATAAATGCATCATGGAGAATTGTACAGTCAAACGACCGTCTTATTAAACACAGAATTTTCAGTACAATCTCTCTTATGAAATCTACAATTAATCCCTACAGAATATATACATATTATATATTGTAAATAAAATAAAATGAGTATTGTTTATAACGTTGAATAACTGAAAAATATAATAAAATTTACTAAAGAAATTTCATGCTGCAAAATGCTTTTGTCATGTACATTTTTAGGTCAGCCAAAACATAACAAAAACCAATAACAACAACAGCACAACTAGGTCACATTAAAAAGGTGTTTTATTTTGAATAGGATAAGCTTAATTTGAATATCAATGTAAACTTTTGTGAGAGAATAATGACTTTAGCTAAGGATATATGACTTCATCCTGTTTCATAGTTTATAGTAAATAGTGATAATGATAAGAAAATAAGTAGAGAGTGTTACAAGTTATAGACAATATAAAATATTAAAGAGAGTTATAGGAAATGCAAAAAATTATTTTTGTAAATATTAAAGAGCACAGGAATGAACCACTCTGGCCAAAACCTACTGCACCATATAGTATTAAGACCATAGACTAAATGCTAACCCTTAGGAAGGGGTGGTACGTATGTAAACT
>JAJQQW010000002.1:121515656-121518156 GCA_025583905.1 Ia io
CCCCCCCCCCCATTTTTTTTTCCCCAAAATTTATATACCTTAAAAAAAACCAAAAATCGAAATTAAAAAAAAAACCCCTAATTTTTTTTTTTCTTTCCCCAAGAATAAAATTTTTTATTAATTCCCCCAGGTTTTTGTTTTTAACCTTCACCTTTAAAAAAAAGTACCTACCCAACCCCCAAGAAAAACCCCCTTGAATAAAAGGGAATTTTCCAGGGGTTAAATTAAACCAATAGAAACCCCCCCCCTCACGATTATTCCCCTTCACCCACTTCACCCGACCACCTGATCGTATTTCTGAACGCATACTGAAAATAAAGAGGGAAGAACCCTCAAGGTTGGGGCCCCTAATTTAAAATGATTTTTAAAATTTTTCTGCGGCCCAAGGTGGGAAAAGGAAACCAAAAAATTTGGGTTTAATATGTTACCTTTTAAATTAGGTGGGTAAACCTTGAAAAAATACCTGAAAAGGTAGCCCGGTAGTAAAATTCAGTGAACCTTGGGGGAACAAATGAAAATCCCTACTGAACAAGAGTTTCCTTTTTTCATTACCGGCCCGGGGTTTTTCCCATTTTTTGGTCATTTTATATTTTTATTTTTTAGTCCCCACTAATCTATTCCCTTTAGTAGGGGTTTCCCCCAAAACCCCCCACCCCCAATTGGAAACAAAAACCTTTAATTCACTAATTCCCCCCCTCTTGCAACAAAGCACCCCACCCAACACCCCCCCATGCCCCTCCCTTTTTTTTTTAACCTTAATAATCCACTTTTCCAACCCAAAAAAAAGAAAACCAACAAAAAAATGAAAGAAAAAACAAATGGGTAGAAAACAACCAACACACCAATGGCACCAGGAAAATTGATAACTTATCAAAAACAACATTGCCGTGTAAAACTGGGGGGGGCCCCCATTCCCCCCTCAGCCCTACAGTGGGCAAGCCCCCCTAGGGAAAAAAAAAAACCCTTTTTTTTTAAAAAAACTCTAAAACAACCACCCCCCTAGTTTTATTTTTTTTTTTTTTTTTTTTTTTTTAGTTCTTTTTTTTTTTTTTTTTTTTTTTTTTTTTTATTTTTTTTTTTTTTTTTTTATTTTTTTTTTTTTTTTTTTTTTTTTTTTATTTTTTTAGTTTTAGTTTTTTATTTATTTTTTTTTTTTTTTTTTTTTTTTTTGTTTTTTTTTTTTTTTTAGCTTTTTTTATTTTTTTGTGTTATTTTTTTTTTTTTTTTTTTTTTTTTTTTTTTTTTTTTTTTTTTTTTTTTTTTTTTTGTTTTTTTTTTTTTTTTTTTATTTTTTTTTCCCCGGGGGGGGACCAGACATATAAAAATGGCCTCCCCACTTTTTTTTTTTTTTTTATATTCTTTTTTTTTTATTACACCCACACCCCCCCCGCACCCCCCCCCCCCCCCCCCCCCCCAGCCATTAATTTTTTTTTTTTAGCCCCCCCAACCTATTGTTTTCTTCTTTTTTTTTTTTTTTATATTTTTTTTTTTTGTATTAATAATTTTCTTTATAGAATTAAATCTAATATTAGATTCATTGTTGATGTATTTTCTATTTAAATAATTGTAATTATAATTGATTTATAACGTATAATATAACGTATTTTTTATTTTTTTTTAATTTTTATTGAAAAATAGATATAAAGAATTTTTTGTGTTATATTAGTTTAATGTTTTAATATTCTTATTGTAAATATTATAACTTGTACAATTACATCTTTTGTTAATTATTAGGTTTTTTTCTTTGTTTTAATTATTTATCTATTTATACTCTTTATTTTTATATCAATTTTATTGTATCTTAACCTTTCTTAGTTTTTTTTCATAATTTTTTCTTATTTATATTGTTTCTTTTACTTTATGTTTATGTTTTTTTTTATTTATTTTTTTATTTATTTGTTTCTTAATTTTTAGTTTATTATTACAAAGTTATTTTTTTTTTTTTTGTTTAATATATCTTTTTTTCTTATCATTTAGATAAAGGGGTTTTTTATAAGTTTTCTTTTTTTATAAAGTATTTTTAGTCATTTTAAATTCCTTTTTTTATTTATGATAAACTTTTTTTAAAGATTTTTTTTATATGTTTTTTTTTAAATTTTACTTTTTACCAATGATTATATTTTTTTGTCTTTCAAAAATAATACCAAATGATGTTTGTAAGGCAACATCAATTAATTGTTTAATAAATTATTATCTATTTGGGCCCTGTTAAGTGGAATTGTTTCAGTGACCATTTTCTATGTTACCAGAACCCTAAACATTTAAACAGGGAATTTTTTATTCTTACTATTGAACCCTTACCATTTCCTTTGTTTACACGAACGATGGATGCCACCAAATGAAGCACCAAGTATTATCTTCCACTTTAAAACATTACCTGGAAATTAGATGAATCCAACACAAGCCAAGGGCAATATTTCAAATTATCTTTTTTGATTTATGAACAAATCATGCTTTAACTATGAAAATTATTAAATACATTTAATTTACTCCCTTTGGG
>JAJQQW010000002.1:121523156-121533156 GCA_025583905.1 Ia io
TTTTTTTTTTTTTTTTTTTTTTTTTTTTTTTTTTTTTTTTTTTTTTTTTTTTTTTTTTTTTTTTTTTTTTTTTTTTTTTTTTTTTTTTTTTTTTTTTTTTTTTTTTTTTTTTTTTTTTTTTTTTTTTTTTTTTTTTTTTTTTTTTTTTTTTTTTTTTTTTTTTTTTTTTTTTTTTTTTTTTTTTTTTTTTTTTTTTTTTTTTTTTTTTTTTTTTTTTTTTTTTTTTTTTTTTTTTTTTTTTTTTTTTTTTTTTTTTTTTTTTTTTTTTTTTTTTTTTTTTTTTTTTTTTTTTTTTTTTTTTTTTTTTTTTTTTTTTTTTTTTTTTTTTTTTTTTTTTTTTTTTTTTTTTTTTTTTTTTTTTTTTTTTTTTTTTTTTTTTTTTTTTTTTTTTTTTTTTTTTTTTTTTTTTTTTTTTTTTTTTTTTTTTTTTTTTTTTTTTTTTTTTTTTTTTTTTTTTTTTTTTTTTTTTTTTTTTTTTTTTTTTTTTTTTTTTTTTTTTTTTTTTTTTTTTTTTTTTTTTTTTTTTTTTTTTTTTTTTTTTTTTTTTTTTTTTTTTTTTTTTTTTTTTTTTTTTTTTTTTTTTTTTTTTTTTTTTTTTTTTTTTTTTTTTTTTTTTTTTTTTTTTTTTTTTTTTTTTTTTTTTTTTTTTTTTTTTTTTTTTTTTTTTTTTTTTTTTTTTTTTTTTTTTTTTTTTTTTTTTTTTTTTTTTTTTTTTTTTTTTTTTTTTTTTTTTTTTTTTTTTTTTTTTTTTTTTTTTTTTTTTTTTTTTTTTTTTTTTTTTTTTTTTTTTTTTTTTTTTTTTTTTTTTTTTTTTTTTTTTTTTTTTTTTTTTTTTTTTTTTTTTTTTTTTTTTTTTTTTTTTTTTTTTTTTTTTTTTTTTTTTTTTTTTTTTTTTTTTTTTTTTTTTTTTTTTTTTTTTTTTTTTTTTTTTTTTTTTTTTTTTTTTTTTTTTTTTTTTTTTTTTTTTTTTTTTTTTTTTTTTTTTTTTTTTTTTTTTTTTTTTTTTTTTTTTTTTTTTTTTTTTTTTTTTTTTTTTTTTTTTTTTTTTTTTTTTTTTTTTTTTTTTTTTTTTTTTTTTTTTTTTTTTTTTTTTTTTTTTTTTTTTTTTTTTTTTTTTTTTTTTTTTTTTTTTTTTTTTTTTTTTTTTTTTTTTTTTTTTTTTTTTTTTTTTTTTTTTTTTTTTTTTTTTTTTTTTTTTTTTTTTTTTTTTTTTTTTTTTTTTTTTTTTTTTTTTTTTTTTTTTTTTTTTTTTTTTTTTTTTTTTTTTTTTTTTTTTTTTTTTTTTTTTTTTTTTTTTTTTTTTTTTTTTTTTTTTTTTTTTTTTTTTTTTTTTTTTTTTTTTTTTTTTTTTTTTTTTTTTTTTTTTTTTTTTTTTTTTTTTTTTTTTTTTTTTTTTTTTTTTTTTTTTTTTTTTTTTTTTTTTTTTTTTTTTTTTTTTTTTTTTTTTTTTTTTTTTTTTTTTTTTTTTTTTTTTTTTTTTTTTTTTTTTTTTTTTTTTTTTTTTTTTTTTTTTTTTTTTTTTTTTTTTTTTTTTTTTTTTTTTTTTTTTTTTTTTTTTTTTTTTTTTTTTTTTTTTTTTTTTTTTTTTTTTTTTTTTTTTTTTTTTTTTTTTTTTTTTTTTTTTTTTTTTTTTTTTTTTTTTTTTTTTTTTTTTTTTTTTTTTTTTTTTTTTTTTTTTTTTTTTTTTTTTTTTTTTTTTTTTTTTTTTTTTTTTTTTTTTTTTTTTTTTTTTTTTTTTTTTTTTTTTTTTTTTTTTTTTTTTTTTTTTTTTTTTTTTTTTTTTTTTTTTTTTTTTTTTTTTTTTTTTTTTTTTTTTTTTTTTTTTTTTTTTTTTTTTTTTTTTTTTTTTTTTTTTTTTTTTTTTTTTTTTTTTTTTTTTTTTTTTTTTTTTTTTTTTTTTTTTTTTTTTTTTTTTTTTTTTTTTTTTTTTTTTTTTTTTTTTTTTTTTTTTTTTTTTTTTTTTTTTTTTTTTTTTTTTTTTTTTTTTTTTTTTTTTTTTTTTTTTTTTTTTTTTTTTTTTTTTTTTTTTTTTTTTTTTTTTTTTTTTTTTTTTTTTTTTTTTTTTTTTTTTTTTTTTTTTTTTTTTTTTTTTTTTTTTTTTTTTTTTTTTTTTTTTTTTTTTTTTTTTTTTTTTTTTTTTTTTTTTTTTTTTTTTTTTTTTTTTTTTTTTTTTTTTTTTTTTTTTTTTTTTTTTTTTTTTTTTTTTTTTTTTTTTTTTTTTTTTTTTTTTTTTTTTTTTTTTTTTTTTTTTTTTTTTTTTTTTTTTTTTTTTTTTTTTTTTTTTTTTTTTTTTTTTTTTTTTTTTTTTTTTTTTTTTTTTTTTTTTTTTTTTTTTTTTTTTTTTTTTTTTTTTTTTTTTTTTTTTTTTTTTTTTTTTTTTTTTTTTTTTTTTTTTTTTTTTTTTTTTTTTTTTTTTTTTTTTTTTTTTTTTTTTTTTTTTTTTTTTTTTTTTTTTTTTTTTTTTTTTTTTTTTTTTTTTTTTTTTTTTTTTTTTTTTTTTTTTTTTTTTTTTTTTTTTTTTTTTTTTTTTTTTTTTTTTTTTTTTTTTTTTTTTTTTTTTTTTTTTTTTTTTTTTTTTTTTTTTTTTTTTTTTTTTTTTTTTTTTTTTTTTTTTTTTTTTTTTTTTTTTTTTTTTTTTTTTTTTTTTTTTTTTTTTTTTTTTTTTTTTTTTTTTTTTTTTTTTTTTTTTTTTTTTTTTTTTTTTTTTTTTTTTTTTTTTTTTTTTTTTTTTTTTTTTTTTTTTTTTTTTTTTTTTTTTTTTTTTTTTTTTTTTTTTTTTTTTTTTTTTTTTTTTTTTTTTTTTTTTTTTTTTTTTTTTTTTTTTTTTTTTTTTTTTTTTTTTTTTTTTTTTTTTTTTTTTTTTTTTTTTTTTTTTTTTTTTTTTTTTTTTTTTTTTTTTTTTTTTTTTTTTTTTTTTTTTTTTTTTTTTTTTTTTTTTTTTTTTTTTTTTTTTTTTTTTTTTTTTTTTTTTTTTTTTTTTTTTTTTTTTTTTTTTTTTTTTTTTTTTTTTTTTTTTTTTTTTTTTTTTTTTTTTTTTTTTTTTTTTTTTTTTTTTTTTTTTTTTTTTTTTTTTTTTTTTTTTTTTTTTTTTTTTTTTTTTTTTTTTTTTTTTTTTTTTTTTTTTTTTTTTTTTTTTTTTTTTTTTTTTTTTTTTTTTTTTTTTTTTTTTTTTTTTTTTTTTTTTTTTTTTTTTTTTTTTTTTTTTTTTTTTTTTTTTTTTTTTTTTTTTTTTTTTTTTTTTTTTTTTTTTTTTTTTTTTTTTTTTTTTTTTTTTTTTTTTTTTTTTTTTTTTTTTTTTTTTTTTTTTTTTTTTTTTTTTTTTTTTTTTTTTTTTTTTTTTTTTTTTTTTTTTTTTTTTTTTTTTTTTTTTTTTTTTTTTTTTTTTTTTTTTTTTTTTTTTTTTTTTTTTTTTTTTTTTTTTTTTTTTTTTTTTTTTTTTTTTTTTTTTTTTTTTTTTTTTTTTTTTTTTTTTTTTTTTTTTTTTTTTTTTTTTTTTTTTTTTTTTTTTTTTTTTTTTTTTTTTTTTTTTTTTTTTTTTTTTTTTTTTTTTTTTTTTTTTTTTTTTTTTTTTTTTTTTTTTTTTTTTTTTTTTTTTTTTTTTTTTTTTTTTTTTTTTTTTTTTTTTTTTTTTTTTTTTTTTTTTTTTTTTTTTTTTTTTTTTTTTTTTTTTTTTTTTTTTTTTTTTTTTTTTTTTTTTTTTTTTTTTTTTTTTTTTTTTTTTTTTTTTTTTTTTTTTTTTTTTTTTTTTTTTTTTTTTTTTTTTTTTTTTTTTTTTTTTTTTTTTTTTTTTTTTTTTTTTTTTTTTTTTTTTTTTTTTTTTTTTTTTTTTTTTTTTTTTTTTTTTTTTTTTTTTTTTTTTTTTTTTTTTTTTTTTTTTTTTTTTTTTTTTTTTTTTTTTTTTTTTTTTTTTTTTTTTTTTTTTTTTTTTTTTTTTTTTTTTTTTTTTTTTTTTTTTTTTTTTTTTTTTTTTTTTTTTTTTTTTTTTTTTTTTTTTTTTTTTTTTTTTTTTTTTTTTTTTTTTTTTTTTTTTTTTTTTTTTTTTTTTTTTTTTTTTTTTTTTTTTTTTTTTTTTTTTTTTTTTTTTTTTTTTTTTTTTTTTTTTTTTTTTTTTTTTTTTTTTTTTTTTTTTTTTTTTTTTTTTTTTTTTTTTTTTTTTTTTTTTTTTTTTTTTTTTTTTTTTTTTTTTTTTTTTTTTTTTTTTTTTTTTTTTTTTTTTTTTTTTTTTTTTTTTTTTTTTTTTTTTTTTTTTTTTTTTTTTTTTTTTTTTTTTTTTTTTTTTTTTTTTTTTTTTTTTTTTTTTTTTTTTTTTTTTTTTTTTTTTTTTTTTTTTTTTTTTTTTTTTTTTTTTTTTTTTTTTTTTTTTTTTTTTTTTTTTTTTTTTTTTTTTTTTTTTTATTTTTTTTTTTTTTTTTTTTTTTTTTTTTTTTTTTTTTTTTTTTTTTTTTTTTTTTTTTTTTTTTTTTTTTTTTTTTTTTTTTTTTTTTTTTTTTTTTTTTTTTTTTTTTTTTTTTTTTTTTTTTTTTTTTTTTTTTTTTTTTTTTTTTTTTTTTTTTTTTTTTTTTTTTTTTTTTTTTTTTTTTTTTTTTTTTTTTTTTTTTTTTTTTTTTTTTTTTTTTTTTTTTTTTTTTTTTTTTTTTTTTTTTTTTTTTTTTTTTTTTTTTTTTTTTTTTTTTTTTTTTTTTTTTTTTTTTTTTTTTTTTTTTTTTTTTTTTTTTTTTTTTTTTTTTTTTTTTTTTTTTTTTTTTTTTTTTTTTTTTTTTTTTTTTTTTTTTTTTTTTTTTTTTTTTTTTTTTTTTTTTTTTTTTTTTTTTTTTTTTTTTTTTTTTTTTTTTTTTTTTTTTTTTTTTTTTTTTTTTTTTTTTTTTTTTTTTTTTTTTTTTTTTTTTTTTTTTTTTTTTTTTTTTTTTTTTTTTTTTTTTTTTTTTTTTTTTTTTTTTTTTTTTTTTTTTTTTTTTTTTTTTTTTTTTTTTTTTTTTTTTTTTTTTTTTTTTTTTTTTTTTTTTTTTTTTTTTTTTTTTTTTTTTTTTTTTTTTTTTTTTTTTTTTTTTTTTTTTTTTTTTTTTTTTTTTTTTTTTTTTTTTTTTTTTTTTTTTTTTTTTTTTTTTTTTTTTTTTTTTTTTTTTTTTTTTTTTTTTTTTTTTTTTTTTTTTTTTTTTTTTTTTTTTTTTTTTTTTTTTTTTTTTTTTTTTTTTTTTTTTTTTTTTTTTTTTTTTTTTTTTTTTTTTTTTTTTTTTTTTTTTTTTTTTTTTTTTTTTTTTTTTTTTTTTTTTTTTTTTTTTTTTTTTTTTTTTTTTTTTTTTTTTTTTTTTTTTTTTTTTTTTTTTTTTTTTTTTTTTTTTTTTTTTTTTTTTTTTTTTTTTTTTTTTTTTTTTTTTTTTTTTTTTTTTTTTTTTTTTTTTTTTTTTTTTTTTTTTTTTTTTTTTTTTTTTTTTTTTTTTTTTTTTTTTTTTTTTTTTTTTTTTTTTTTTTTTTTTTTTTTTTTTTTTTTTTTTTTTTTTTTTTTTTTTTTTTTTTTTTTTTTTTTTTTTTTTTTTTTTTTTTTTTTTTTTTTTTTTTTTTTTTTTTTTTTTTTTTTTTTTTTTTTTTTTTTTTTTTTTTTTTTTTTTTTTTTTTTTTTTTTTTTTTTTTTTTTTTTTTTTTTTTTTTTTTTTTTTTTTTTTTTTTTTTTTTTTTTTTTTTTTTTTTTTTTTTTTTTTTTTTTTTTTTTTTTTTTTTTTTTTTTTTTTTTTTTTTTTTTTTTTTTTTTTTTTTTTTTTTTTTTTTTTTTTTTTTTTTTTTTTTTTTTTTTTTTTTTTTTTTTTTTTTTTTTTTTTTTTTTTTTTTTTTTTTTTTTTTTTTTTTTTTTTTTTTTTTTTTTTTTTTTTTTTTTTTTTTTTTTTTTTTTTTTTTTTTTTTTTTTTTTTTTTTTTTTTTTTTTTTTTTTTTTTTTTTTTTTTTTTTTTTTTTTTTTTTTTTTTTTTTTTTTTTTTTTTTTTTTTTTTTTTTTTTTTTTTTTTTTTTTTTTTTTTTTTTTTTTTTTTTTTTTTTTTTTTTTTTTTTTTTTTTTTTTTTTTTTTTTTTTTTTTTTTTTTTTTTTTTTTTTTTTTTTTTTTTTTTTTTTTTTTTTTTTTTTTTTTTTTTTTTTTTTTTTTTTTTTTTTTTTTTTTTTTTTTTTTTTTTTTTTTTTTTTTTTTTTTTTTTTTTTTTTTTTTTTTTTTTTTTTTTTTTTTTTTTTTTTTTTTTTTTTTTTTTTTTTTTTTTTTTTTTTTTTTTTTTTTTTTTTTTTTTTTTTTTTTTTTTTTTTTTTTTTTTTTTTTTTTTTTTTTTTTTTTTTTTTTTTTTTTTTTTTTTTTTTTTTTTTTTTTTTTTTTTTTTTTTTTTTTTTTTTTTTTTTTTTTTTTTTTTTTTTTTTTTTTTTTTTTTTTTTTTTTTTTTTTTTTTTTTTTTTTTTTTTTTTTTTTTTTTTTTTTTTTTTTTTTTTTTTTTTTTTTTTTTTTTTTTTTTTTTTTTTTTTTTTTTTTTTTTTTTTTTTTTTTTTTTTTTTTTTTTTTTTTTTTTTTTTTTTTTTTTTTTTTTTTTTTTTTTTTTTTTTTTTTTTTTTTTTTTTTTTTTTTTTTTTTTTTTTTTTTTTTTTTTTTTTTTTTTTTTTTTTTTTTTTTTTTTTTTTTTTTTTTTTTTTTTTTTTTTTTTTTTTTTTTTTTTTTTTTTTTTTTTTTTTTTTTTTTTTTTTTTTTTTTTTTTTTTTTTTTTTTTTTTTTTTTTTTTTTTTTTTTTTTTTTTTTTTTTTTTTTTTTTTTTTTTTTTTTTTTTTTTTTTTTTTTTTTTTTTTTTTTTTTTTTTTTTTTTTTTTTTTTTTTTTTTTTTTTTTTTTTTTTTTTTTTTTTTTTTTTTTTTTTTTTTTTTTTTTTTTTTTTTTTTTTTTTTTTTTTTTTTTTTTTTTTTTTTTTTTTTTTTTTTTTTTTTTTTTTTTTTTTTTTTTTTTTTTTTTTTTTTTTTTTTTTTTTTTTTTTTTTTTTTTTTTTTTTTTTTTTTTTTTTTTTTTTTTTTTTTTTTTTTTTTTTTTTTTTTTTTTTTTTTTTTTTTTTTTTTTTTTTTTTTTTTTTTTTTTTTTTTTTTTTTTTTTTTTTTTTTTTTTTTTTTTTTTTTTTTTTTTTTTTTTTTTTTTTTTTTTTTTTTTTTTTTTTTTTTTTTTTTTTTTTTTTTTTTTTTTTTTTTTTTTTTTTTTTTTTTTTTTTTTTTTTTTTTTTTTTTTTTTTTTTTTTTTTTTTTTTTTTTTTTTTTTTTTTTTTTTTTTTTTTTTTTTTTTTTTTTTTTTTTTTTTTTTTTTTTTTTTTTTTTTTTTTTTTTTTTTTTTTTTTTTTTTTTTTTTTTTTTTTTTTTTTTTTTTTTTTTTTTTTTTTTTTTTTTTTTTTTTTTTTTTTTTTTTTTTTTTTTTTTTTTTTTTTTTTTTTTTTTTTTTTTTTTTTTTTTTTTTTTTTTTTTTTTTTTTTTTTTTTTTTTTTTTTTTTTTTTTTTTTTTTTTTTTTTTTTTTTTTTTTTTTTTTTTTTTTTTTTTTTTTTTTTTTTTTTTTTTTTTTTTTTTTTTTTTTTTTTTTTTTTTTTTTTTTTTTTTTTTTTTTTTTTTTTTTTTTTTTTTTTTTTTTTTTTTTTTTTTTTTTTTTTTTTTTTTTTTTTTTTTTTTTTTTTTTTTTTTTTTTTTTTTTTTTTTTTTTTTTTTTTTTTTTTTTTTTTTTTTTTTTTTTTTTTTTTTTTTTTTTTTTTTTTTTTTTTTTTTTTTTTTTTTTTTTTTTTTTTTTTTTTTTTTTTTTTTTTTTTTTTTTTTTTTTTTTTTTTTTTTTTTTTTTTTTTTTTTTTTTTTTTTTTTTTTTTTTTTTTTTTTTTTTTTTTTTTTTTTTTTTTTTTTTTTTTTTTTTTTTTTTTTTTTTTTTTTTTTTTTTTTTTTTTTTTTTTTTTTTTTTTTTTTTTTTTTTTTTTTTTTTTTTTTTTTTTTTTTTTTTTTTTTTTTTTTTTTTTTTTTTTTTTTTTTTTTTTTTTTTTTTTTTTTTTTTTTTTTTTTTTTTTTTTTTTTTTTTTTTTTTTTTTTTTTTTTTTTTTTTTTTTTTTTTTTTTTTTTTTTTTTTTTTTTTTTTTTTTTTTTTTTTTTTTTTTTTTTTTTTTTTTTTTTTTTTTTTTTTTTTTTTTTTTTTTTTTTTTTTTTTTTTTTTTTTTTTTTTTTTTTTTTTTTTTTTTTTTTTTTTTTTTTTTTTTTTTTTTTTTTTTTTTTTTTTTTTTTTTTTTTTTTTTTTTTTTTTTTTTTTTTTTTTTTTTTTTTTTTTTTTTTTTTTTTTTTTTTTTTTTTTTTTTTTTTTTTTTTTTTTTTTTTTTTTTTTTTTTTTTTTTTTTTTTTTTTTTTTTTTTTTTTTTTTTTTTTTTTTTTTTTTTTTTTTTTTTTTTTTTTTTTTTTTTTTTTTTTTTTTTTTTTTTTTTTTTTTTTTTTTTTTTTTTTTTTTTTTTTTTTTTTTTTTTTTTTTTTTTTTTTTTTTTTTTTTTTTTTTTTTTTTTTTTTTTTTTTTTTTTTTTTTTTTTTTTTTTTTTTTTTTTTTTTTTTTTTTTTTTTTTTTTTTTTTTTTTTTTTTTTTTTTTTTTTTTTTTTTTTTTTTTTTTTTTTTTTTTTTTTTTTTTTTTTTTTTTTTTTTTTTTTTTTTTTTTTTTTTTTTTTTTTTTTTTTTTTTTTTTTTTTTTTTTTTTTTTTTTTTTTTTTTTTTTTTTTTTTTTTTTTTTTTTTTTTTTTTTTTTTTTTTTTTTTTTTTTTTTTTTTTTTTTTTTTTTTTTTTTTTTTTTTTTTTTTTTTTTTTTTTTTTTTTTTTTTTTTTTTTTTTTTTTTTTTTTTTTTTTTTTTTTTTTTTTTTTTTTTTTTTTTTTTTTTTTTTTTTTTTTTTTTTTTTTTTTTTTTTTTTTTTTTTTTTTTTTTTTTTTTTTTTTTTTTTTTTTTTTTTTTTTTTTTTTTTTTTTTTTTTTTTTTTTTTTTTTTTTTTTTTTTTTTTTTTTTTTTTTTTTTTTTTTTTTTTTTTTTTTTTTTTTTTTTTTTTTTTTTTTTTTTTTTTTTTTTTTTTTTTTTTTTTTTTTTTTTTTTTTTTTTTTTTTTTTTTTTTTTTTTTTTTTTTTTTTTTTTTTTTTTTTTTTTTTTTTTTTTTTTTTTTTTTTTTTTTTTTTTTTTTTTTTTTTTTTTTTTTTTTTTTTTTTTTTTTTTTTTTTTTTTTTTTTTTTTTTTTTTTTTTTTTTTTTTTTTTTTTTTTTTTTTTTTTTTTTTTTTTTTTTTTTTTTTTTTTTTTTTTTTTTTTTTTTTTTTTTTTTTTTTTTTTTTTTTTTTTTTTTTTTTTTTTTTTTTTTTTTTTTTTTTTTTTTTTTTTTTTTTTTTTTTTTTTTTTTTTTTTTTTTTTTTTTTTTTTTTTTTTTTTTTTTTTTTTTTTTTTTTTTTTTTTTTTTTTTTTTTTTTTTTTTTTTTTTTTTTTTTTTTTTTTTTTTTTTTTTTTTTTTTTTTTTTTTTTTTTTTTTTTTTTTTTTTTTTTTTTTTTTTTTTTTTTTTTTTTTTTTTTTTTTTTTTTTTTTTTTTTTTTTTTTTTTTTTTTTTTTTTTTTTTTTTTTTTTTTTTTTTTTTTTTTTTTTTTTTTTTTTTTTTTTTTTTTTTTTTTTTTTTTTTTTTTTTTTTTTTTTTTTTTTTTTTTTTTTTTTTTTTTTTTTTTTTTTTTTTTTTTTTTTTTTTTTTTTTTTTTTTTTTTTTTTTTTTTTTTTTTTTTTTTTTTTTTTTTTTTTTTTTTTTTTTTTTTTTTTTTTTTTTTTTTTTTTTTTTTTTTTTTTTTTTTTTTTTTTTTTTTTTTTTTTTTTTTTTTTTTTTTTTTTTTTTTTTTTTTTTTTTTTTTTTTTTTTTTTTTTTTTTTTTTTTTTTTTTTTTTTTTTTTTTTTTTTTTTTTTTTTTTTTTTTTTTTTTTTTTTTTTTTTTTTTTTTTTTTTTTTTTTTTTTTTTTTTTTTTTTTTTTTTTTT
>JAJQQW010000002.1:121542589-121571579 GCA_025583905.1 Ia io
GGCCTGGTCTGGGTCTCAGCAACCCCCATGCCTGCAATGTTCCCAGGGACCCTGGGAGCAGCTGGGCGAGTCCCGCCTCACCTCCCCGGGGTGCCGATCTCCCCAGGGATCCCTGGGAGAGGCTGGATGGGCCCGGCCACGCCCCCGCAGGTTGCCTATATCCCCAGGGACACCTGGGAGCAGCTGGATGGGCCGGCTAGGCCCCCCGGGTTGCCGATCTCCCGGCCACGCCCCCCTAGGTTGCTGATCTCCCCATGGACCCACCCCAGAGCTGCTGGATGGGCCCAGCCACGCCCCCCCGGGGTGCCGATCGCCCCAGGGACCCCCGGGAGCGGCTGGATTGGGCCTGGCCACGCCCCCCTGGGGTGCTGATCGCCCCAGGGACCCCCGGGAGCGGCTGGATGGGCCCGGCCACGCCCCCCCTGGGTGCCGATGGCCCCAGGGACCCCCAGGAGCGGCTGGATGGGCCCGGCCACCCCCCCCATGCCAATCGCCCCAGGGACCCCCGGGAGCGGCTGGATGGGCCCGGCCATGCCCCCCCGGGGTGCCGATCGCCCCAGGGACCCCCGGAACTAAGAGGACTGGGCGCTGCCATCTTGATCTTCTCAAAGGCCAGATAGGCCACCTGGAGTCCCGCCCCCCAGCCTCCCGCTGGCCCAATCGTGGGCGTAGCGGAGGTGCAGTCAATTTGCATGTTTCTCTATTATAAGGTAGGATTATTATAGATTATTATACACTAGAGGCCCGGTGCATGAAATTCATGCACGGGGGGGGGTCCTCTGGGGGGGCGTTTCCCCTCAGTCCAGCCTGCTTCCTCTCTAATCCAGGACCCCACAGGGGATGTCCGACTGCCGGTTTAGGCCTGGGATTGGGCCTAATCCAGCAGTCGGACATCCCTCTCACAATCTGGGGCCGCTAGCTCCTAACTGCTCATCTGCCTGCCTGTCTGATCACCCTTAACTGCCCCCATTCCCCCCCCCTGCCAGCCTGATCACCCCTAATCGCCTCTGCCTGCTGGCCTGGTCACCTCCAACTGCCCTCTCCCCCCACCAGCCAGTTGCCCCTCACTGCCCACCTCTGCCAGCCTGGTCACCCCTCACTGACCCCCCCCCCCCCCCCCCCCCCACCAGCCTGGTTACGCCATGTAGCTGAGTTCAGTCGTTTGGTCGCCCCTCACTAACCCCCCTGCCAGCCTGGTAGCCCCACACACCTGCTGTGCGGTTGTTCATCCAGTTGTTTTGGTTGTTAGGGCCCCTAGCTTTTTATACATGTGGATAGTATTTACAAATGCCGTAGTCATTGCTGTGTGTGTGTGTAGGGGGGTGGAAAGGAGTAGGAATAAGAGATCAGAGTTTTACAAAAGAAAGATAAACTTGGCAGAGTTTAAAAAAAAGAAAGATAAACTTGGCAGATAAAGAGGCAGATTCAACAATTCAGAAATGTGTACTTTAAACTGTTAAAATAGTAGGTCGCCATATTGTCTGCTTTTCCTCATCATTTCTGCTGCCTTCATCTCCACTAACACTTACTTGGTGAAAGGGTAGCTTAATGATCCAGTACGTGGTTGCAATATAACACTAATGCAGCTGTCCCAGGACCTCCTGGCAAGGGCCCCCAGAGCATGTTCGGGTGAGATTGGCTTATTTTAGGGAAAGCCTTAACACAGCTTGTGATGCAGTTCATAAGTTTAGTGGAAATACAACACAGTAGGATCAATTCTTTTTTTGGACCCTGACATTATAGGTTGTAGAGGGAAAGAGTAGGACAGAAGCAATTTCAGTTAGTTTTTATTTCCAGCTGGAAATAAATACTCTATGAAAAAGAAGTTGCTGTAACTTGGGTAACCATTGGTACCAACTCCTTGTCCTGTTTTTTTCATGGTGTCGTTATTTGGAGCTGTATGTCTGCTGATCAAGACAGGCAAGAATTTGCCTTAGACTATTAACAGTCTTTTGACATGAAAGTGATAAGCCTTGGAGAACATGCTGAGTTGAGTATATGGGCCAAAGAAGAGCTCACAGAGCAGAAGGGTTTTGACGTAGGCAACAGGTTGTAGCTCCAAAAGAATGAGGAAGACTGCCCTGAGTTGGTGGGAATCCTTTCCTCTGGATCTTGTCAGGATGGAGTGGTCGCTTTTGACCTAGTAGGTGTGGATTCTGGGACTCACACACAGGATTACTTCTGCGTCCAGAGCCTCAAAAGGGAAATATGCTCTCTGTTGTGTGGCTCCCAAACCCTCCTCCTGGTTTCTTCTCATCACCAGCTGTGCCCTGCATTGGCTTTGTTCAGGTTGAGGGCTCTCTAGGAAATTAATTAATTGGTCTACTTTCGCAACCAGGAAGAAGATCCCCTTTTTAACATCTGCAAGGAGATTGTGGAACCATGGTCAGAAACTCAGAAAGTTGTCACCAAAGTGAAAAAAAGAAGGTAGTTCTGATATCTATCCTGTTCTGTGTTTTCCAATTACCTTTACTATTCAGCTGTCATGAAGAAAGTTTTTAGTTTTCTCCTTTAAATACTCATTTTCCCTAAGATAATTTAACCTGGCAAACACCCGACAGCTTTAACTTTTTAAGTGAATATTGGTTTCCTTTTCTCTTTTCTACTTTTTCACTTAAGCTAATCACACCTATCTTCATTGTGG
The DNA here is from genome assembly GCA_025583905.1 of Ia io. Taxonomy (NCBI): domain Eukaryota; kingdom Metazoa; phylum Chordata; class Mammalia; order Chiroptera; family Vespertilionidae; genus Ia; species Ia io. The sequence continues at coordinate 121,545,234 of JAJQQW010000002.1, forward strand.
TTTATGGTTTTTGCTTTTTAATCTCTTTCCACTGCCCCTTGTAGATGTCCATTGCAGGTACAGGATGTACTCTGACTTTTTCTTTTTTGCTTGATAAACTCTTTTCTGTTTTTATTTTAATGTTTTAATTAAATCTTTACTGTTGAAAGTATTACATATGTCCCTCTTTTTCCCCTCATTGGCCCCTTCTATCCCGTCCCTGCCCCTACCCCAAGCCTTCACCACCCTAATGTCTGTGTCCACAGGTTATGCACATATACATATAAATTCTTTGGTTGATGTCTTTTCATAACCACCATCCTCCCCCATCTTCTGTCTGAGATTCTGTAGTCTGTTCTATGCTTCTGTGACACTGGATCTATTTTGTTCATCAGTTTATTTTGTTCATTAGATTCCACATATGAGTGAGGTCAGGTGATACTTGGCTATCTCTGGCTGGTTTATTTTGGTTAGCATAATATTCTCTAGATCCTTCTATGCTGTCTTAAAAGATAAGATATTTTTCTTCTTTTAATGCTGCACAGTATTCCATGGGGTAAGTGTATCACAGCTTTTTTTCCCACTCATCTGCTCTGTTTCCAGATATTATCTATTGTAAATTGCAATTCTCTGAACACAGGGATGCATATATTTTTTCTGATTGGTGTTTCAGTTTTCTAAGGATATATTTCTAGAAGTGGGATCACTGGGTCAAATTCTTTTTTTCAGATTTAATTTTTTGAGGAAACTCCATACTCTTTTTTTCCCCGCATAATGGCAACACTAGTCTGCATTCCCCTAGCAGTGTATTAGGGGTCCCTTTTCTTCACATCCTCGCCAGAACTTGTCATTTGTTAATGGCAGCCATTCTGACAGGTGTGAGATGATACCTCATTATCATTTTAATTTGTATCTCTCTGAGGATCATGAACTTTGAACATTTTTTCATGTCTCTCGGCCATCTGTATTTCCCCTTTGGAGAAATGTCTATTTAGGTCTCTTGCCCATTTTTTAATCGGATTGTTTCTCTTCTTTTTGTTAAGTTGAATGAGTTACTTATATATTTTGGATATTAACCTTTTATTAGATGTATCATTACCAAATAGGTTATCCCATACAGAGGGCTCCATTTTCATTTTGTTGATAGTTTCTTTTGCTGTGCAGAAGCTTTGTATTTATTTTTTTTAATCTTTTATATTGGTTTCAGAGAAAAAGAGACAGGGAGAGAGCGATAAGAACTTCAATGATGAGAGAGAATCATTGATCGGCTGCCTCATACACTCCTCACACTGGTGATCAATACCACAAGCCAGGCATGTGCTCTGACTGGGCATCGAACAACGACCTTCTGGTTCATAGGTTGAAGCTCAAGTACTTAGCCAAACCGGTGGGGCCAGAAGCTTTTTATTTTAATGTAGTCCCATTTGTTTATCTTCTCCTTACTTTCCTTTGCCCTAGGACAGTGGTTCTCAACCTTTTTAATGCTGTGACCCTTTAATACAGCTCCTCATGTTGTGGTGACCCTCAACCATAAAATTATTTTCATTGTTACTTCATAACTGTAATTTCACTACTGTAAATGAATCGTAGTGTAAATATCTGTGTTTTCTGATGGTCTTAGGCTCTACAGCAGTGGTTCTCAACCTGTGGGTCGCGACTTATGAGTAAGGACATAGGTCGTGACCCACATATGAGTGAGGTCAGATTCCACATATGAGTGAGGTCAGGTGATACTTGGCTATCTCTGGCAGGTTTATTACAGACCAATATCCCCAGTGATATCTTGGATATCTCTACAGGAGCAGTTCTCAACCTGTGGGTTGCGACCCACAGGTTGAGAACCGCTAGCAGGGTAGCCTAAGACCATCGGAAAACACAGATATTTACATTACGATTCATAACAGTAGCAACATTACAGTTATGAAGTAGCAACAAAAATAATTTTATGGTTAGAGGTCACCACAACATGAGGAACTGTATTAAAGGGTCGCAGCATTAAAAAGGTTGAGAACCACTGCCCTAGGAGATGTATCTGCAAACATATTGCTACATGAGATATCTGAGATTTTGCTGCCTAGGGTTTCTTCTAGGATTTTTATGGTTTCATGACTTATATTTAAGTCTTTTATCCATTTTGAGTTTACTCTGGTGTAAGTTGGTATAGTATTATGTAGTCTCATTCTTTTGCATGTATCTCTACAATTTTCCCAACACATTTATTGAAGAGACTATCTTGACTCCATTGTGTGCTCTTATTCCCCTGTCAAATATTAATTGTGTGTAATGGTGTGGGTCAATTTCTGGAGTCTCTATTCTGTTCCATTGATCTATATGCCCGTGCTTGTGCTAGTACCAGGCTGTTTTGGTTACAGTGGCTTTGTAGTATAAACTGATATTTGGTGTTGCAATTCCTCCAACTTTGCTCTTCTTTCTCAAGATTGCTGCAGTTATTTGGGGTCTTTTTTAGTTCCATATAAATTTTTGGAGTTTTTGTTCTAGACCTGTGAAATATGCTGTTGGTATTTCAATAAGTATTGCATTGAATCTGTAGATTGTTTTGGGTAGTACAGACATTTTAATGATGTTAATTACACCAATCCATGAACACAATATATTTTTTCACTTGTTAATATCTTCCTCTATCTCTTTTTCTCCAGTAGTTTTCTGAGTAAATGTCTTTTACCTCCTTATTTAAGTTTATTCTTAAGCATCTTAATTTTTTTTGTGTTGCAATGGTAAATGGGGTTGTTGTTTAGTTTCTCATTCTGAAAATTCATTATTGATATATTGTTAATTTTGGATGTTAATTTTGTATCCTGCTATGTTGCCAAATTCATTTATTAAATCTAGTAGATTTTTGGTGGAATATTTAGAGTTTTCTATGTACAATATCATGTCATCTACAAATAATGAGACTTTTACTTCATCCTTTCCAATTTGGATTCCTTTTATTACTTCTTCTTCTCTAATAGCTATAAATAGGACTTCCAGTACTATGTTGAATTACAGTGGTGAAAGTGGACATCCCTGGAATAAATCCCACTTGGTCTTGGTGTATAATCTTTTTAATCTATTGCTGGATCCAATTTCCTAATATTTTGTTAAGGATTTTAGCAACTGTGTTCCTTAGGGATATTGGTCTGTAATTCTCTTTCTTTGTAGTAGTGTCTTTGTCTGGTTTTGGAATCGTATAATGCTGGCCTCATAAAAAAGAACAAAGAAGTGTTCCTTCCTCTTGGATACTTTGAAATAATTTGAAAAGTATAGGTGTTGGTTCTTCTTTGAATGTTTGGTAAAACTCCCCTGTGAAACCATCTGGATCTGGGATTTTATTTGCTGGGAGTTTTTTGACTACTGCTTTATTTCATCAGTTCTTATTGGCCTATTTAGGTTTTCTGATTCTTCCTGATTCAGTTTTGGGAGATTGTGTTTTTCTAGGAATGTGTCCATTTCATCCACATTGTGCAGCTTGTTGGCATATAGTTGTTCATAGTATTTTCTTACAATCCTTTGTATTTCTGTGATGTCCATTGTTACCAGTATATCACCTCTTTTTTATCTGATTTTATTTATTTGGGTCCTCTTTTTGTTTCCTGATGAGTCTGGCTAATGGGTCATCAATCTTGTTTATCTTTTCAAAGAACCAGCTCTTGTTTTCATTGATTTTTTTGTATTATTATTATTATTATTATTATTATTATTATTATTTGTCTCTGTGTCATCTTTCTGCTTGAGTCTTTATTATTTCCTTCGTTCTAATTACTCCGGGCTTTTCTTTTTCTCTTTCTAATTTAAGTAGTAAGGTTAAATAGTTTATTATTGATTTTTGTTGTTTCTTGAGACAGGGCTATAATGCTATGAACTTCCCTTTCAGGACTGCTTTTGCCATGTCGCAAAGATTTGGGGTGATTGTGTGTTCATTTTCATTTGTTTCCAGGAAGTTTTTGATTTCTTTCTTGATCTCATTGGTAAGCCAATCATTGTTTAATAACATGCTATTTGGTCTCCATGTGTTTGAATGCTTTGGGGTGTTTTTTTTTTTTTTTTGTTTTTTTTTTAAATATATTTTATTGATTTTTTACAGAGAGGAAGAGAGAGGGATAGAGAGTTAGAAACATCGATGAGAGAGAAACATCGATCAGCTGCCTCTTGCACACCCCCTACTGGGGATGTGCCCGCAACCAAGGTACATGCCCTTGACCAGAATCGAACCCGGGACCCTTGAGTCCGCAGGCCGACGCTCTATCCACTGAGCCAAACTGGTTTCGGCACTTTGGGGTGTTTTTATTATAGTTGATTTCTAATTTCATTCCATTGTTATCTGAAAAGATACTTGATATGATTTCATTGTTTTTGAACTAGAGATTTGTTTTGTGTTCTAACATGTGTTCTGTCTTTGGGAATGTTCTATGTGCACTTGAGAAGAATGTATATTCTGTAGCTTTTGGGAAAAATGTTCTATAAATGTTAATTATATCCATCTGATCTAGTGTTTCGCTTAGAGTCACTATTTCCTTGTTAATTTTTTTCTAGGAAATCTATCCAGTGAAGTCAGTGGGGTGTTATATTCTGCTACTATGGCTATGTTATGATCAATGTCTCCAATTAAAGTTCTCCAGAAGTTTTTTTATATATCTATGTGCTCCTATATTGGGTGCATATATGTTTATGGTTATACCCTCTTGTTGGATCGATCCCTTTAGTATTATGTAGTGACCTTTGTTGTTCCTTGTGATGGCCTTCATTTTGAAGCCTATTAAGTCAGATATGACTATTGCCAATCCAGATTATTGAGTTTTTGTGTTGTTTTATTCAATTCCATTTGTATAAAATATTTTTTTCCATTCCTTCACTGTCACCTATGTGATTTTTTTGCTCTGACATGAGTCTCTTGTAGACAGCGTATAATTGGGTCATACTTTTTTTTTTTTAATCTATTCAGCCACCATATGTCTTTTGATTGGAGCATTTAAAGTAGTTACATTTAAGGTTATTATTGATAGGTACTTATTTATTGCCACTTTAATTCTGTATGCCTGTTTCTCTCTCTATTTCTTCTCATTACAGCAGTCCCTTTAGCATTTCTTTACAGTGCTGGTTTGGTGGTGACAAACTCCTTTTGTTTTTTGTCTGGGAAACAATTTCACCATCTATTTTGAATGATAGTTTTGCTGAATATAGTAATCTTGGTTTCATATTCTTGCTTTTTATTACCTGTGTACTTTATGCCATTCCCTTCTAGCCTATAGAATTTCTGATGAAAAATCAGCTGACAGCCTTATGGGAACTCCTTTGAAAGTAACAAATTGCTTTACTCTTACTGCCTTTAAGATTCTCTCCTTGATTTTAAATTTGTCATTTTAATTATGATGTGTCTGGGTGTGGGCCTGTTTGGGTACTTCCTGCTTGGAAGTCTGTTCCTCCTGGACCTCTTTGACTTTTTCCGTTACCAGGTTAAGGAAGTTTTCTGCCATTATTTCTTCAAACATATTCTGCATCCCTTGCGCTCTTTCTTCTCCTGATGGCACACCTATTATGCTACAACCTTTTGCAGCAAGGATTCAGGATCTGGAGAAGAGGCTGATGCACAAACAAATTCACTAGACAAGAAATATAAATTTAGAATGCATGGGTGGGCCAGGCTGGAAACCTCCCTCTAGTGGGGAAGCTCCCTGACTTCTCAGTCCTGTTTGCTTTTATTCACTTGAATAGACTTAGCCCTTTAGGAATGCATACAGGCATATCAAAGGTAAAGTTTTGTAAACAGTAAAAGGATTATCAGGTTAGGGGATTGCTTTGAGCCATTTGCCAACAGCAGGGCAATATTATGCTGATTTTCAGCCCTGCTGAATATCACATTTATATGCTAACTACTGTTTGTCTTAGCCTCTGGCACTAATATACAAATAGTGTTATATTTCATGTTGTCCTATAGCCCCCTTAACCTGACCTCCTGTTTTTTTTAATTGTTTTTTCATTTTGGTTCTCTGATTGATTGATTTTTTTACCCTGTCTTCTAATTCACTGACCCGATCGTTGGCTTCTTGTAATTTGCTGTATATTCATTCCCCTGTGATCTTTTTTTTTTTTTTAAATAAATTTTATTGATTTTTTACAGAGAGGAAGAGAGAAGAATAGAGAGTTAGAAACATTGATGAGAGAGAAACATCGATCAGCTGCCTCTTGCACACCCCCTACTGGGGATGTGCCCGCAACCAAGGTACATGCCCTTGACCAGAATTAAACCTGGGACCTTTCAGTCCACAGGCTGACGCTCTATCCCTTGTGTTCTTAATTTGTGCTATATCATTCTTCATAGTTAACTATATCTTTTCTAATGCTTGTGACCATCTTTGCCATCATTATTTTGAACTCTATGGCTTATAAATTTCTTTTCTCCATTTAATTTAGCTTTTCTTCTGGAGAATTCTGTTGTTGTTGTTTGTCTCCTTTTAGGTTGCCTGTTGGTTTTGTGACTATACATTAGGTAGATCCACTATCCCTCCCAATCTCTAGTGTAGGACAGTGTCAAAAGCTATTTCTGACTAATTAGATCAGGCAAAGACTCAAAGCCTTCAGAGACCCACTTCTGCCCTCAGACTGATTGTATTCAGTTATGAATAACCTTAGGCTCTCACCCATAGGTGGGGGTGAGAGGTTTTTCGGCAGACTTGGGCAGTTGCTTCTGTCTGGAGGATAATTGTTATTCTCAGTCTCTTAACCTTTTGCACTCGGATGTTGAGTGCAAATTACTCTTTGAATGTATCAATAATTTGAAATATAAAAAAATCCAAATAAATAAGTTTGTATGAAAATAAACTCCAGTTTTTTATTCTACTGCCGCACTTAGTAAAATCTGGGGTATTTAAAAAATTAAATCCCGACTAGAATAAAGGAATCGAGAAAAAAATCAAGTGAGTGCAAAGGGTTAAAGGGCTTGAGAAACTCCACATTGTGGAGGAAGGGGCTTTCCAATAGAGTGAGGAAACTGCCTTCCCCCAGGAAAAATCCCCTGGATAGCAAAGGCGCCTTAGTAGTGTGATGGAATTACTCAGCCTGGGAAATCAATGTGTCTGCCTTCTGAACTCTAACCCCAGAGCCCTCAACCCTGGCTTATGCTCACACAGCTCCAGTCCACTCTGCCCTTCCTATGCTGAAGCCCAATTTGAGTGGCTGCTCACAATATTTTGTGTGATGGCCTTTTAAGAGGGTGCCTACATTTCTTGCCATCTCTCCTTGAGAGATAACAACCCTTCTGCATTTTATAGCCAGATGTTATGTGGGCACCTTTCTCGGTTCTGGTGCTCTCCCCTGGGGTTTAGACTCCAGAATTCTTAGGGGCAACCTCCGCACGCTTACAGCTGATATATCTCTCTGGATCTTCAGCTGCTGTCTATGAGAGTCCAGCCAGACCCATCACCCCTTTACCCTTCCTACCAGTCTCTGTGTGGTCTCCACTTTCTGTCCTTGGTTATAAGGGTTCTCTCCAGATAGACTTCAGTTGATTTTTCAAGGTGGTGTTTTTTGGGTGTTTTTAAAATTTGAGTTGTAATTCCAGTTTGGTCCTGGGAGCATGTCTGTGTAGAATCCACTTACTCCATCGCCATTTTTTGTAATTATGTTTTTATAGAATGTTTCTTATGTCATTGATTACCATAAAATAGCCTATATTTTTTAAAGGGCAAAAGTCCAGTTTTCAGTTAAGTGCATTATTAAGATTTCATCTCAAGAGGTAAAGAATAAATTAGTTACTTTCCAGGTGATTTAGAGTGTATTATCTCAGTTAGGTTACTGATTAAGTACATTTACCTAAGGTCACTATATTTATACTTTTACAAACTTTCATCTCTGCTGATATCAAATTCACAACTGACAGTTAAATTAACTTATTGGGTTCCGGATGTAGTATTGGTTGGTTCTGGTGTATTTAGGAGAATGACTTCCTTCTGATTAAATTCAGAACCCATGTGTACTGATTAGTTAAAATTTATTAGAGCATACTACATTTTTAAAATGCATTTATTTTTTATGTGTTTTTTTCTTTTCTCAGTCCTCTTCATGCCCTTTGTGAATGGACACTTGCTATTTATAAATATTTAAGTTTTGGGACAATATACAGCTAAAGGAAGACATTTTAAAAAAGGGGAATCTGATTGAAATTACATTAATAATTTGATACATAAGTGTGGAAGTATAGATAACCCTTATTATAAAGAACTAGAGGCCCTGTGCATGAAATTCATGCATGGGTGGGGTCTGCAGGCCTGGCTGGCCATCAGGGCCAGTCAGGGCCAGGCTGATTGGGGCCTGCCAGCCATGGGGAAGGGATTGGGGGAAAGACTTCGGGAGGTTGGCTGCCAGCCCCAGGAGGGAGCCGGCCTTGGCAGGGTTGGGAGAAGAGGCAATGGTCGCCAGGCCGGGCATGGAAGGAACGGCCAATGCCACTGTCATGGTTCCCCACCTCTCCCCCTCTTCCTTCCCTCACCACTGCACCACCACTGTGGCGGGAGGGCACTGTTTAGGGCCCACCAGCTGCGGGGAGGGACAGGGCACAGGAGATTGGCCGCTGGCCCCACAGAGGGAGCCAGCCCTCGTTCCCCTGGGAAAGGGGCCACGTCTGCCTCCACCCACCCCTGGTTCCGCATCCCAGCCTGGGGCCCAAACCCAATCAGGCAATTGGGGCCTGCCAGCCAGGGGGAAGGACCACAGGAGGTTGGCCAGCCGGAGGAGGTTGGCTATGGGAGCGCACTGTCCACCAGGAGGCAGCTCCTGTGTTGAGCATCTGCCCCCAGGTGGTCAGTGCGCATCATAGCGACTGGTCATTCTGGTCATTCCAGCTGTTTGGTCATAACAGTCGCTTAGGCTTTTATATGTAGAGATATCATGTTTTAGTATAATAGTGGCAGGTTTTCTCTTTCCATACCTGGACAGGGTAGAATATTGTATGGAATGTAATCAATCCTAATAGGCAAAGAGATCTCTAAAGTATAAGTGACTTAGATATGCATTTTATTTATTTATTTTTATTTTTGTTTAATATATTTTTATTGATTTTTTACAGAGAGGAAGGGACAGGGATAGAGAGTTAGAAACAATGATGAGAGAGAAACATCCATCAGCCGCCTCCTGCACACCCTCCACGGGGGATGTTCCCGCAACCAAGGTACATGCCCTTGACCGGAATCAAACCTGGGACCCTCCAGTCCGCAGGCTGATACTCCATCCACCGAACCAAACCAGTCAGGGCTGCATTTTATTTTTAATTTTTATTTATTAAATTCAGAAAGTGAAGAAGGGAGAGAGAGAGGAACATCGATTTGTTGTTCCACTTATTTATGCATTCGTAAGTTTATTCTTGTATGTGCCCTGACCAGGTATGAAACCCACAAGGTTGGCCATTGGGACAATGGTCTAACCAATTGAGCTACTCAAGCCAGGGCTGATATGACATTTTATACAGCCACCTATTTACATTCATGAAGGAATGGAAAACAAAAAGAATATAACTATATCCTAAAGTTATCTACACTTTAATAATATCTTGAGGGAACACTAAGATTTTAATTTTCCTTAGAAATTTATTTTAACACCAGAGGCCCAATGCATGAAGAACTAGAACTAGAGCAACAAGAAAAGCCCACAGTAACCAGAAGGAAGGAGATAATAAAGATAAGAGCAGAAATAAATGACATAGAAACAAAAAAAACAATACATGAGATCAATGAAACCAAGAGCTGGTTCTTTGAAAGAACAAACAAGATTGATGAACCTCTAGCCAGACTCACCAAGAAACAAAGAGAGAGGACCAAAATAAACAAAATCAGAAGTGAAAGAAGTGATGTAACAACTGACCCCACAGATATACAAGGATTGTTAAAAAATACTATGAAGAACTCTACTCCAACAAACTGGACAACCTAGATAAAGTGGACACATTCCTAGAAAAATACAGGCTTCCAAAACTCAATCAGGAAGAATAAAAAAGCCTGAATAGGCCATTAACTACTGCTGAAATTGAAACAGTAATCAAAATGCTTTCAGCAAACAAATGCCCTGGACCAGATGGCTTCACAGGGGAGTTTTACCGAAAATTCAATGAAAAGCTAAAACCAATCCTTCTCAGACTATTCCAAAAAATTCAAGAGGAAGGCATATTTCCCAACTCTTTCTATGAAGCCAGCATTACCCAAATCCCAAAACCAGATAAAGACACCACAATAAAAGAGAATTACAGGCCAATATCCCCGATAAACATAGATGCTAAAATCCTTAACAAAATTCTAGCAAATCGGATCCAGCATTACATTAGATATATCATACACCAGGACCAAGTGGGATTTATTCCAGGAATACAAGGCTGGTACAATATCTGCAAATCAATAAATGTGATACATCACATAAACAAAGTGAGAAAAAAAATAACATAATCATATCAATTGATGCAGAAAAAGCATTTGACAAAATCCAAGACCCTTTTCTGATAAAAACAGTCAGCAAAGTGGGAATAGAGGGATGATACCTCAACATAATAAAAGCCATATATGACAAACCTACAGCCAACATCATACTCAATGGGCAAAAACTAAAACCATTTCCACTAAGAACAGGAACCTGACAGGGTGCCCACTTTCACCACTCCTGTTCAACATAGTACTGGAAGTACTAAGCAATCAGATAAGAAAAAGAAAGAAAGGACATCCAAATTTGAAAAGATGAACTAAAATTTTCATTCTTCACAGATGACATGATACTACTACATAGAAAACTATACACCAACAGGGAACTTACAGAAAGAGAGACTAAGAAAACAATCCCATTTACCATCGCACCAAAAAAATTAAGATACATGGGAATAAACTTAACTAAGGAGGTAAAAGACCTATACTCAGAAAACTACAGGACACTGAAAAAAGAGATAGAGGAAGATGTAAACAGGTGGAAGAACATACCATGTTCATGGATTGGTAGAATCAACATCATTAAAATGTCTATACTACCCAATACTATCTATAGATTCAATGCACTCCCCATTAAAATATCAATGGCATATTTCACAGACCTAGAAAGAACTCTCCAAAAAACCATCTGGAATAAAAAAGACCTCAAATAGCTGCAGCAATCCTGAGAAAGAAGAGCAATGTAGGAGGGATCTCAATACCAGTTATCAAGCTGTATTACAAAGACACTGTTCTCAGAACTGCCTGGTACTGGCATAAGAACACACATATAGACCAATGGAATACAATAGAGAACCCAAAAATTGACCCAAAACACTATGCTCAATTAATATTTGAAAAAGGAGGCAAGAGCATAAAATTGAGTAGGATAGTCTCTTCAATAAATGGTGTTGGGAAAATTGGACAGATACATGCAAAAAAAATGAAACTAGACCACCAACTTACACCATACACAAAAACAAACTCAAAATGGATAAAGGACTTAAATGTAAGATGGGAAACCATAAAAATACTAGAGAAATACACAGGCAGGAAAATCTCAGACATTTGCCAAAGCAATATCTTCACCAACACAGCTCCTAGGGCAATAGAAACTAAATAGAAAACAAACAAATGGGACTACATCAAAATAAAAAGCTTCTGTCCAGCAAAAGACACCATCAACAAAACAACAAGAAATCCCACTGTATGGGAGAACATATTTGCCAATGTTATCTCTGATAAAGATTTAATCTCCAACATTTACAGGGAACACATACAACTTAACAAAAGGAAGATAAAAAACCCCATCAAAAAATGGGCAATGAACCTAAATAGATACTTTTCAAAAGAGGACATAAGGAAGGCCCAGAGGCATATGAAAACATGCTCAAAGTCACTAATCATCAGAGAGATGCAAATCAAAACGACAATGCAGTACCATCTCACACCTGTCAGAACGGCTATCATCAACAAATCAACAAAGGACAAGTGCTGGCGAGGAAGTGCAGAAAAAGGAACCCTTGTGCACTGCTGGTGGGAATGCAGAATAGTGCAGCCACTGTGGAGAACAGTATGGAGTTTCCTGAATAAACTAAAAATGGAACTCCCATTTGACCCACTGATCCCACTTCTAGGAATATATACCAAGAAACTAGAAACACCAGTCAGAAAGGATATATGCACCCCTATGTTCATATCAGCACAATTCACCATAGCTAAGATTTGGAAACAGCCTAAGTGCCCTTCAGCAGATGAGTGGATTAGAAAACTGTGGTACATCTACACAATGGAATACTATGCTGCTATATAAAAAAGAAGGAACTCTTACCATTAGCACCAGCATGGATGGACCTGGAGAACATTATGCCAAGTGAAATAAGCCAGTCAGAGAAAGACAAATACCACATGATCTCACTCATTTATGGACAATAAAGAACATTATAACCTGATGAACAAAAAGACAGACACAGTGGCAGAGAATCATCGAACAGACTGTCAAATTACAGCGGGAAGGCTGGGGAAGGTTGGCGGGGGGGGGGGGGGGGGGGGGGGGGGGGGAGAGGTAAGAGTTCAATCCAAGTACTTGTATGCATGCATATAAGCATAACCAATGGATGCAAGACACTGGGGGTAGAGGGGGTGGGCTGAGGGCATGTGCCGGGGTGTAAGGGAGTCTGGAGGAAGGTCAATGGGGGAAAAAGGGATACATATGTACTACTATTTGTAATACTTTAAACAATAAATAGACGGAATTTTAAAACGATATATTCTTCACACTATTTGGACAAAAATAAATTTGATTTCAAACTTGTTTTTAGCAAGAGCTATGTACAGTGTTTCAATAACTTAGTCATTTTTTTCTCATTTATATTTTATTCCTTCTAAAAGAAGCATATACAAAAACATTAAAAAGTTTGTTTGTTATGAAGTCTCTTTATGCACCCTCTAAACCTGTATGATTGAAGCATTCCATCTGATAGCTATTTAAAAGTGAATTTTGATACTTTTCTTCTTTGAATAATGACTGTAATAGTAGAGATAATATATTGTTACTTGTATCAATTGTAGAATTTGAGCAATTGAAGGTGGTTATTTAGTTACAAAATATAAGAATCATGTTTTATGCCATATTGGAATGCCATACCACTCTTAGGTTGTTTAGGAAATCTTTTGCAATAAACCAATACAAGTCCAAAAAATTATTTTTAAACTGCTCAGATAAATCTAATAAACTTCTCTGAAGCTGATCTTTTTATAAGTGGGAGGAAAGTTTAAAATACTTTGTAGTATATTACCCATAACCTACAGTAAAAAGCGAACATGGTAAATCAGTAGGTATGCACATTTTCAGAAGAGTAAGAATACAGAAATTTTCATAACACTCTAAGTATTCATCTGTATGAAGCTAATTTTCAAGTTAAGGCAATTTAATGGATTCAGAATTCAAGAAAATAAGTAATATGTGTTGATATAAAATGATTTTAAATTATGTGTCTGAGGCAAGGTTAAAATCTTCAGATTAATGATCAAGCACCTTCAGTTGCTATGAGAAGGAAAATCCTCTGTTAAGTGTTTATAATGTATTTAAAACATATCTGGTAGGTAAATGTACCATGATTCCCTTACCCAAACTACTGTCCCATAGGATAAAGATAACTAGGGGATCAGCTTCAAAGACTTAACTCCTTATTATGCTCCTTAAATTTCATGTGTTTTGTGAATATGAAAGGAGTCTTATACTTTTAAATGTAAGATAATTCAAACACTGACTTTTTTTAAAGATAGGGATAGAGAGGTTTTTCACATATGTTTAAGTGGAATACATTCTTTTGTTGTCTGATCGCTATGGCTAGGAATTCCAGTACTATGTTGAATAACAGTGATGAAAGCAGATATGCCTGTCTTGTTCCTGACCTTAAGGGAAACGCTTTTAGTTTTTGCCCACTGAGTATGATGTTGGCTGTAGATGTGTCATATATAGCCTTAATTGTGTTTAAATATGATGCCTCTATCCCTATTTTGCTGTGAGTTTTTATCATAAATGGGTGCTGGATTTTATCTAATGTTTTTTCAGTCTAGTGACAGGATCATGTGATTTTTATATTTTTTTTTTATGTGATGTATCACATTTATTGGTTTGCAAATATTGTACCATCTGTGCATTCCCCGAATAACTCCCACTTTATCATGGTGTATGATCTTTTTAATGTATTGCTGGATCCCCTTTGTTAATATTTTGTTGGGGATTTTAGTATCTATGTTCATCAGAGATATTGGTTTATAATTTTCTTTCTTTTTAGTCTTTATCTGGTTTTGGAATTAGAATACTGGCCTCGTAGAAAGAGCTTGAAAGTCTTCCCTCCTCCTGAATTTTTTGGAATCGTTTGAGAAAAATAGGTGTTTGTTATTCTTTGAATGTTCAGTAAAACTTGCCTATGAAGCCATCCGATCCAGGTCCTTTGTTTGCTGGAAGTATTTTGATTATTGGTCTAATTTCATTAGTTGTAATAAGTCTCTTCAGGTTTTCTGATTCTCCCTAGTTCAGTTTTGGAAGTTTGTATATTTCTAGGAATTTACCCATTTTGCCCAGGTTGTCCAATTTGTAGACATATAGTTGTTCATAGTATTTGCTTACAATCCTTTGTATTTCTGTGATGTCAGTTGTTTCTTCTTTCATTTCTGATTTTATTTATTTTGGGTTTCTTAATGAGTCTGGCTAAAAGTTTGTTAATTTTGTTTTATCTTTTCAAAGAATCATCTCTTAGTTTCGTTGATCGTCTGGATTTTTTTTTTCCAATCTCTATGTTATTCATTTCCACTCTGATTTTTATTATTTCCTTCCTTCTACTTACTATGGGCTTTGCTTGTTGTTGGTTTCCTAGTTCTTTTAAATGTCGGGTTAGACTATTTATTTGAGGTTTTTCTTGCTTCTTGAGGTAGAATAAGCCTGTAATGCTATGAACTTCCCTCTCAGGACTGCTTTCGCTGTGTCCCATAGATTTTGGGTTGTTGTGTATTCACTTTCATTTGTTTCCAGGCATTTTTTTTTTCTTCATTGATTTCATTGTTAACCCATTCATTGTTTAATAACATGCTATTTAGCCTCCATGTGTTTGAATGTTTTAGAATGTACAATGGGGTAAAGACAGGCTCTTCAGTAAATGGTGTTGGGAACATTGGAGAGGTACATTAAAAAAAAATTAAACTAGACTACCAACTTATACAAGAATAAACTCAAAATGGATAAGACTTAAATGAAAGTCACAAAGCCATAAAAGTCCTAGAAGAAAACATAGTAAAATTTCAGACATCTCTTGTAGCAATATTTTTGCCTATAGTCTGTAAGGCAAGAGAAATAAAGAAAGTAAACAAGTGGGACCACCTCAAATTAAATAGCTTCTACACAGCAAAAGAAATGATCAGTAAAATGAAAAGGGAACCCACAGTATGGGAGAACATATTGGGCAAAAACACATCTGATAATTTCCCAAATATATTTTAAAAATTATAGATCTCAACACCAGGAAGAAACACAATCCAATTAAAATATAGGAAAAGGGCCCTGGCCAGTGTGGCTCAGTTGGTTGAGCATCGTCCCATGCACCGAAAGGTTGCAAGTTTAATTCATGATCAGGACACATATTCAGGTTGCAGGGTCCCCATTCAGAGTAAGTGCAGGAGGCAACCCATTGATGTTTCTCTCGCAACATCAATGCTGCTCTCTATTGATGATTCTCTCCCTCCCTCTCCCTTTCTTTCTCTCTAAAATCAATAGAAGCATGTTTTAAAAAAATAGGCAGAGGTCCTCAATAGTCACTTCTCCAGAAAGGACATAGAGATGGCCAATAGACATATGAAAAAAATTTTCAATGTCACTAATAATTAGATGCAAGTTAAAACCACAATGAGATATCACTTCATACCTGTCAAATCAACAAGTATAAAATCAATAAACAAGTGCTGGTGAGGATGTGGAGAATATGGAAACTTCATGCATTGTTGGTGGGGTGCAAACTGGTGCAGCCACTGTGGAAGTAAGTTTGGAATTTCCTCAAAAAATTTAAAAGTGTAACTGCCTTTTGACCCAGTGACTCCACTTCTGGGAAAATACATACTACGAATCCTGAAACACCAATCAGCAAGGATATAGGCACCCCTATGTTCATAGCAACACAATTTACCATAGCTAAGATTTGGAAACAGCCTAAGTACCCATCAGCAGATGAGTGGGTTAAGAAATTGTGGTAAACTTACACAATGGAATACTATGCTGCTGTAAAAAGGAAGGAACTCCTACCATTTGCAACAGCATGGATGGAACTGGAGAGCATTATGCTAAGCGAAATAAGTCAGTCAGAGAAAGATAAATATCACATGATCTCACTCATTTGTGGATTACAATGAACAACATACACTGATGAACAAAAACAGATCCAGAGACAGAGAAGCATCAATCAGATGCTCAAACCTCAGAGGGAAGGTAGGGGAAGGTGGGGGTATGGGGGAGAGATCAACCAAAGGACGTGTATGCACGTATATAAGCATAACCAATGGACGCAAACACCAGGGGGCCAGGGCATGAATGGGTTTGGTGGGGGTTGGGGGGGGAATGGGTGGATAAGGACACATATGTAATAACTTAATAAAGAAAAAAAACACAATGAGATATCACCTCATACCTGTCAAATCAACAAATATAAAATCAACAAGTGCTGGTGATGATGTGGAGAAAATGGAACCTTCATGCATTGTTCTTGGAATGCAGACTGGTGCAGTCACTGTGAAAGTAAATTTCGAATTGCCTCAAAAAATTTAAAAGTGTAACAACTGCCTTTTGACCCAGTGACTCCACTTCTGGGAAAATATATACTGAGAATCCTGAAACACCAATTCAAAAGGATATATGCACCCCTATGTTCCTAACAACATTATTTACAATAGCCAAGATCTGGAAGTAGCCTATCCATAGATGAGTGGATAAAAAAGCTGTGCTACTTTTACACAATTGAATACTATGCAGCTGTAAAAAAGAAGGCATTCTTACCTTTTGAAACACCATGGATTGACCTAGAGATTAATATGCTAAGTGAAATAAGCCAGTCAGAGAAAGACAAATTCTGTATGGTCTCACTTATATGTGGAATCTAATAAACAAAATAAACCGACAGGCAAAATAGAAACAGAGGCATAGATACATGAAACAGTCTGACAGCTGTCAGAGGGGCAGTGGAAGGAGTGGAGTGGATGAAAGAAGGTGAAGATAATAGCCAAAGAATGTATATGTATAACCCATGGACACAGACTGCAGTAGGATGATGGCCTGAGGGAAGGGGGTGCTGGTGGAGGTGGACAAAGGGGGAAGAATGGGATTATCTGTAACAGTGTCAACAATAAAAATAAAGAAAAAAATAAAGCTCAGTTAAAAAACAAAAACAACCTAGTATGAAAGTCTCTGTCATCAAGGAGCAGATAATCTAAATGGCAGACCAAAAAGTCCAACTCATAAACAACTGTTGGACATAGAAATCGGGACTCAAAAGAACTGTTGGCCCAGAAAGAAACTCACTATAGACTGATTCATTTGCCTCTCAGCATAACCATTATTGCTTGTCTCATTTTCGGTTCCTATAAGTATATTCTTAGTATCACATGAGCTCACTCATCTAGGGGAAAAGGTGAACAACATAGACTGAAGAACAAGAACAGCATTGATCAGACTGTCAGACCTCAGAGGGAAGGTAGGTGAGGGTGGGGACAAGGGATATAGATCAACCAAAGGACTTGTGTGCTTGCATATGAGCCTAACCAGTGATCATGGACAACAGGGGGATGGGGGCATGCGTGTGGGGGGGTTTGTGATGGGAAGGGGGGGGGGTGTTGATGACAAATATGTGATACCTTAATCAATAAAGTAATTAAAAAAAAAAGTCCAACTCAAAAGATCTAAAATAGACTATTCATGTTTCACATTCTCATTACTGCAAAGGTGATAATGTGAGACTCATTTCTCAGTTCCATATTCAATCAGTTGCCAAATAAATACTGTTCTTTATTTATAATATTCTATTCCCATTGCCTTAGCCTAGTTCAGGCTATCATTTTTTTTTCACCCCAAATAGCCACCACCATCTTCTTTATTTTTAAAATATTTGTATTGATTTTTAGAGATGGAAAGAGAAACATTGATGGGAGAAGGCATTGGCAGGCGGCCCTGTGCATGCCACCTACTTGGAATCAAGTCTGCAACCAGGAATGTGCCCTCACCTGAAATGGAACTGGCAACCCCTCAGTGCACTGGACAACACTCAACCACCTGAGCCACACCCGCCAGAGCACAACCACCATCTTCTGAAGCATTCTCTAATTTCTCATCTAGTTCATCTTGCACTTGATTGCCAGATTAATTTTCTTAAACCATTGATGTGATCCATCACTTCCCAACTTAAAAATGTTTAATATTTTCTCAATAGATAAGTCAAATAAAAAAACTTATTCAGCTTAGCATTTATGGACCTCCATTATTTGGTCCTTATCTATTAACTAGTGCCCTGGTGCATGGATTCGTGCACATTGAAAGAAAAATTAATTAGGTGGCCGTGGGGCCGGACTGGGAGAGATGGGCCAGACACGCCCGGAAGCAAACCTCCCATAGTCCATCCCCCGCTGGCTGCACCTGGGGTGCAGAGTGAGCAGGATCCCTCTGGCAGGTGGGGTCCCTCAGCCTGGCCTGTGGGGATCAGGCCGAAACCAGCTCTCTACCATCCTGCAAGGGGTCCTGGATTGGGAGAGGGGGTTCTCGGGTGACACACCCTGGAATTGGGCTTCCTCCTGTCTGGTTCTGGGGTGTGTCACCCAGGAACTGCCACTACCAAGTCATTGCAGCTGGGCAGTTCCTGCATTGAGTGTCTGCCTCCTGGTGGTCAATGCGCATCATACCTACTGGCCAGTCCGATGGTCACTTAGCCATATATATATATATATATATATATATATATATATATATATATATACACATATACATATATCCTACCTAATAATAGACAAATATGCAAATTGACCATACCTCCGACACACCCACACAAGCCACGCCCACCATCCAATCAGAGCGAGTATGCAAATTAACCCAAACCAAGATGGCTACAGCCACAGAGAGCAAGGTTTCCTAGGTAACAGAGGAAGCCAAGCTTTCCGCCTGCCCTTGCCAGGCCTAAGCCTCCACTCAAGCTACAAAGTTTCAATTATAGAAGGTAAACAAATTCAAACAAATGGTGGCAGAATGGAGCTTGGAAGAGCAGGCCAGGGTTGCCGCCAGCAACAGGGGAAGCAAAGCTTACCGCACACCCTGGCCGGGCCCACCCTCTTAAGGCAACAAAGATTCAATTATAACCCCAACAGAAATGGCTGCCGGCCTTGGAGGGAGCCCCAGGCTTGGCTCCGCTCCAGGCTACAAAGTTTCAATTGTAGAAGGAAAATACATTCCAGATACCAGGGCCTCCGCTTGGGTTGCCAGGGGGCATGGCCGGCCTGCAAACCACCACAGGCCCCTCGCTCAGGCCACTCCATGCCCCAAGGGAACCGCCCTGATCCGGGACACCCTTCAGGGCAAACC
This sequence comes from Ia io, assembly GCA_025583905.1. NCBI lineage: Eukaryota > Metazoa > Chordata > Mammalia > Chiroptera > Vespertilionidae > Ia > Ia io. The sequence continues at coordinate 121,564,761 of JAJQQW010000002.1, forward strand.
AGCTGGCCCCCACCCCTGTACCAGGCCTCTATCCTATCTAATAAAAGAGTAATGTGCAGATTAATCATCACTGCAACACACAAGATGGCTGCCCCCATGTGGTCAAAGATCCTGCCCCCATGTGGACACAAGATGGCCACCAGAAGATGGCCAGCAGGAGAGGGCAGTTGGGAGGCATGCGGCCTGCAAGGGAGGGCAGTTGAGAAGGACCAGGCCTGCAAGGGAGGGAAGTTGGAGGTGATCAACTCTGCAGGAGAGGGCAGTTAGGGGTGACCAGGCTGGCAGAGGAGGGAAGTTTGGGGGCAAACAGGCTGGCAGCAGAGTGGTTAGGGGGTGATCAGGCTGGCAGGCAGAAGCGGTTAGTGGCAATCAGGAAGGCAGGCAGGCAAGCAGTTGGGAGCCAGCAGTCCTGGACTGTGAGAGGGATGTCCGACTGCCCGTTTAGGCCTGATCTCGGTGGGTTCGGGCCTAAACGGGCAGTCGGACATCCCTTGAGGGGTCCCATATTGGCGAGGGTACAGGCTGGGCTGAGGGACAACCCCCCTCCATGCATGAATTTCGTGCACCGGGCCTCTAGTATATATATATAAGGACCTCAACCAAAGCTTTCAATTACAATGGAAAGTCAGATAAAGAGCTTCCAAGATAAGGAAAAGCTTCTACAGGAATTCATCACCACCAACCAGTATTGCATGAAATGTTAAGGGTATTCTTGAAGGAGAATGCGGAGGAGGAGAAGGAAAAGATAAAAAATAGGAACAACAAACAAATGCTTATCTATCAACAACTGAATCTAAAAATAAAAAAAATGAACAAGGAATCTAATAAATAAATTGATGAATAAAGTAGAACCATAGGCATGAAAACATGAAACAGACTGACAAATTTCAGAGGGAATGGGAGAGGGAGGTCAGAAAGAGATTAGCTGAGAATTTATACTCATGTATGCATTACCTATTGACACATACATTAGGGTGGTGAAGAACTGGGAATGGGCAGGAACCAGGTGGAAAGGGGGAAATAGGGGGGACATCTGTAATACTCTCAGAAATAAAAGTTTAAAAAGTGAATTGAGGAATGCTACACATGACAGTATGGGTGATCTTTGACAACATCTTCTAGGTGAAAGACACCAGTCACAAGAGGCTATACCATAATTGATTGATTCCATTTATAGGAAATGTTGAGAACAAGCAATTCCATACAGAAAAAATGGATTTGTCATGGCCAGCAGATTGGGGAGGGGAGAGTTGGGACTGACTGCTTATAAGAACAGGGTTTCTTTTTGTGTGATGGAAATATTCTGGAATTAGCAAATAGTGATCATTTTACATCATAGTTAATGTACTAAGAATCACTGATTTGTACACTTTCAAACAGTGAATGTTATATCCCAAAAAGCGATTGGCAGAAACCTCCTGTACGAGGTTAAGTTTAACACTGGCGCATTTATATTACATGTGCAACCAAGATGTAAGAGGGACTGTAATTCACTCATTCCACCCCCCCACCCCCCCCAGGAATTATCATTTAAGATAGTCCTTCCTTTTGTTCTTTAAAGTTTGCAATGGAAGCTGTTCCAGGTATCAGGTTCTTCCCACTCAGTCTTTTTAGTCTCACTTTGACTTCACCATTGTGTGCCTGCTTCCTGGCATTTTAGTGCTGCATTGTGTGTGGGCTCCATCTTGTGACATAGTCTCCACGTTCTCCCATGAATCAGTATTTTTGGTCCTGAGCCACAATGGTTGCTGCCATTTACTATGGAATTTCTATGGGAAACCTGTTTCCCAGGGAATGTTCTCCCACCTGCTTGGCCCCCAGAACTGTTTCAGCAGGAGATCCAGCCAGTTCTGAAATGAAGTTGCTTTTGGAGAAGTGCACCCCGGCACCTTCTGGGTCACTGCTCCAGAGATGTTTCCTCTCTGCTGCTTCCTTCATGCCTGATGCCTGTCCTCTTTAGTTGACTCTACTAGTATTTTCAGTCAGACTTAGCAGGCTAACCCACCTCAGAGGCTTCTTTACTTCTCCACCATGTAGGTCCATGATCTTTGCCAGATCTGAGTTCCTTCTTTTTCTTCCTTGTTGATATTTGCTTTAGACATTTGTTCTAATATATTGTTTTCGATTTCATTTTATGCAGTTTCCACAGTGAGATATGTGAAAAGAGTCAATTCTGGGTGTACCAAAAGCATCTGCTGTTTAAACAAATTTTGTCCACAATCAAATTTCCTGGATTAGATAATCCCTCCCAGAAGAGATCGTTCCATCATCAGACCACCATCAGTAACAAAACCAATAACTCAATCAATATGATAGTCTTTCCTTTTCCCTTCCTTCCTTATAACTCATCTTTTCTGCACCTTCCCTCCAATCTTCATAATTTCTTGAGCATTTTCCCCAGGTTACAGCATGCAATGGGTGGTCTCCTTAAAAGTCACAAATTTTTGAATGTTTACACTGACCTATCCTGATTTCCTAATGCCAGGGTTCTTGATCTGGCATCTAGATGGGTTCAGAAATCTGGAGAAGGTGCTGTGCGTAAATTCAGTAAGAGTCCAGAGACAAAACATAATTTTGGAAGGCCTTACGGGGGCCAGAGGAGCTTAGCTAAAGAAACCAAGTTCTCTTTGTCTCAGGACCCCTTGCTTTTTATTAAGACAATTTGTCCTAAGGCAAGGTGGAGATATACACATCAAAGGCCAGGGTTAGTCTACAGAGTCCATTGTCAGATTGGGGAATAGCCTACGGCTGTTCAGGTGTTTGGCCAGTAGGAGGCAATAACATGTAGATTAAGATGCCCTGAGCTGTCTGGCAGCAAGTAATCATTTTATGCATCCTTTTCAAGTTTGGGGAAATGCCTTTTAGCCATTCCCAGATGATTCAGCCCAGCTGACTTGCTGAAACTGGCTTCTGGCAATTTCCCCTCTCAAACCTGTCCTGAAATTCTGTAGCCAGTTCATATTGTTGTCCTACTATGTGATTGGAGGGCCCTCCTTGCTCTCACTAGGGAGTCTTTCTGCAACTTACAGACACACCCTGTAGGGATCCTCCAGGCAGCTGGGATCCTGCCTCTCTTCCTCACTAAATTTGATGGGTCCCAGGCACTCTTTCTGATCTAGTAACAATGAAAACACAAACTATTTACCAAAATCCTATTTAAGAGCAGGTGCATCATCCGCATGTGTCTATCCAGACCTTACATAGCTCAATGCCCCTTCACGTTGCTGAGTCTGACCCGCAAACTCTTAGCCTTCCTCATGAAGGAATCTGTTGTTTCCTTTAGCTAAATCAACCTTATTTTTTATTGCATTCTTCTTATTATTCTATTGCATTTATTCTTATAGCAAGGCTGAAGCACACTTTTCAAACCACTCTGGTTTCTCCTTGCAAAGCTGATTCCTTGGGAATGTATCCTCCATTGACAGGATTTCTAAGTTGCTTTTAGGGACCTTTGAAATGGCTTATTGATGTGTTTTTCTACTGCAACCCAAGAATGTGCCATGTTTTCTTTATAAGGCTCGCATCTTTTTGTTAGTTTGTTAATGAAGTTCTACCACTTTCTATGGGCAAAGTCACAGTTTAGGTCTCAGACATCTGAAGGAAAGATTACAGTTTACCTAAATTAACAAATCCTTAGACAAACTGACACCACAAAGTGGGCAATGACTTTTAAAAAGTCTCTATAAGCCATGTGAATCCATGGGTTGACCCCTCCAAACAAATAGCATGAAAGTAGGCAGCCAATCTGCACCAGTACATACGTTGTAATTTACACACTAGTTCTTAGCTCACACATGCAATTTACTTGCGCTAAGTTCCTGGCCTGCAGACCTAGTTGAAATTCAAATTATAAAAGGAGCAAATAATTACCCCCAACCAAGATGCTATTGCCCTTATAAGCGAATCCTTGCCTCAGCTGCAGTTGTTATTGCTCACTGTCTGCAGAGCCCCTGTGAAGCTGATTAAAAGCCAGTATAGTTTAGCCCTAGCCGGTTGGACTCAGTGAATAGAGTGTCAGCCGGTGGACTGAAGGATCACAGGTTCGATTCCTGGTCTAGGGTACATACCTTGGTTGTAGGCTGGATCCCGGACTTAGGGCACATGCCAAAGGCAACAAACTCACATAGATGTGAAGCATAGTAGCCTCCATCTTGTATCAAAAACTGCTGTTTGAATTCTCTGCTATTATTAGATAGTCTGTAAACTCTGTCATTGTAAACTCTGTCACTTTAAGATAGTCTGTTATTCTGTAAAATGACTTTGTTTTTAGTTCAAATAATAGAAAAAGATAAACTGTCTGACCTTGCAAGCTAGCTATCCAATATAATAGACTAAAATAGACTAATACTGATAATAATTATGCTAAGTACAAACTCATTATGTATTCAAGGTTACAACTGTAACAATAACTCACACAGAGCCCTTTGTAATATCTGCAAACGAAGAGGCTTGAAAAGTATAAATAGGAGACACTTCCTCTATGTCGGGGTTCAGAGAATTGGTAAAAGACACCTCCGGATGGGCTGCATGCAATAAACGACTCCTGATTAATTGGCTCATTAAGGCGTCTTGTATCTCATTCGATGATTTAGGATACAACAGATGTTTCTCTTTCTCTGTCTCTCCCCCTCCCTTCCCCTCTCTCTAAAAATCATTGAAAAAATATCCTCAGGTGAGGGTAAACCAAAACAAACAAAACACCAGCATAGTTTAAAATAAAACTACAGTAAATCTAAGTTCTAAAGGCAGCCACTGCTAGGCACCAGGACCGCCCACCATTAGCTTAAGACCAGCCTCTGTCATACTGGCTGCATAAAAACAAACACTTCTCACAGGAACTGCAGCCTTTATAAACCTTGGAAACAGGAACTCGGTGGGACTCTTTCCCCTTCCCCATGTGGGAGTTTGTGCTGTGAGATTCTTTCCCCTTCCCCACATGGGAGTCTGCACTTGTTCTTCAGTAAATTTCTACCTTTACTATATAAAAAACAAAACAAGCATAAACAAAAAACGTCTTTGTGATCAAAGTGGTCATAACTACAGTGCTTCACTAATGTCAAAATCTCACATTGCCTAAGATGCAAACTGTTTGCCTGAAGTCCTGAGAGCATAGGAAGAAATCAAAGTTGCTACAATCACATGGCAGAAAACAACACACTGCACACTGATAAGGCCTGGCCCTGCAGAAGCCCTAGACTCTGAATATTGTATTTTGCCTGAAAAACAAACAAAAAACAAATGGTAAATGCTTGCAGGGAACCAAAGATTCTAGGGGGTAGGGGAAGGGTGGGAATAGGTTACATTCAAAGAAGGAACACTTGGAAAGCTAGGTTCTCAACAGCAATTATGGGAGCTAAAAGGCAGCAGCATGACATCTTCCATAAGATCGAAGACAATAGCTACCAACCGAGAATTCTCTGTGCAGTGAAACTAGGGCCAAGAGTAGAAGAAACACAAACATTTTAAACAGAGATTCATTACCTGGCAGTTCTCACTGATGAAAATTCTAAAGGTTGGACACTACCAACAGAAGAAAAATTGGCCCATATGGAAGTTCTGAGATGTAAGAAGAAAACAGAGGAGGGAAAGAGTTAAATATGTAGGTAAATGTAAATAAACACTGACTCATGATGAAGAGTGATAAACATGTCTAGTGTTTTTATTTCTTATTTGACTGTTTCTAAAATAAAGAACATTTATTATCACAAGTTGCATAAAAACACAGACAGCTTTGTCCTAACCGGTTTGGCTCAATGGATAGAGCGTCGGCCTGTGAACTGAAAAAGGTCCCAGGTTCGATTCCAGTCAAGGGCATGTACCTTGGTTTTGGGCACATCCCCAGTGGGAGATGTGCAGGAGGCAGCTGATCGTTGTTTCTCTCTCGTCGATGTTTCTCTCTATCCCTCTCCCTTCCTCTCTGTAAAAAATCAATAAAAGATATTAAAAAACAACAACACAGACAGCTTTTACAAAAGTGGTTTTTGATAGAAAAATATTTGAATCCATGTGATATTTGTAGGAACGCCACACTATTTTGTATCTCCAGCTAAAGCTTCAAAGAAACTATATTTCTCATAATCAAAATATTCAGTATCTAGCACAACTATCTTTGGAGAAAAGCTCATACATAGTGTTTTCTGAACAAACGAAAGCATTTACTCCCTAAGTTGCATCCCTTGCCTGATGGTCACCAGTACGTGTGTGGAGCACAACGACCTGCTGTGCTACTGGCTGCTTCAGGGAAGGTCTTAGCAAATCATGTCGTCACCCTCCTTCACAGAGGCCCTTTACTTAAGTCATCACAACCACAAAGATTTAAAAGGAAAAGTTCATGATTCTCCTCACATTTTTCCCCTGCAGAGAATATGACTTCTGGTTATTGGGATGGAGGAGGGAGTGTTAGACACCACTGAATGGTGTGAAAACTCACTGACAAAGGCACTGGGCCAAGCACTGGCTCTGTGAGTGCTGAGACCAGGCCCGGTGCTCCCTGGGGCTGAGCCTCGTCTCTCACTTGGGTGGATCAACACTGAAATGAGTTTCAGCTGTCACTGCACCCGCGGTCTTATCCTGTGAGTGCATGTGACAGAGGATTGTCATTTGAGAGCATTGATGGTTTCTTTTCTTTGACAGATTCCATGACATATCAGAAGGTGAAAGGACTGCTATCCCATCTTCTCAAGGTCCCTGTGTCAGACCTGCTGCTGGCCTATGAAAGCCCTGTAGCAATGGCAGGCCATTAAACTCAGTCTCCATGGCTGATTCTCAAATGAGACCAGACTGCTGTTTTAGGGGAAGGTAGGTGCATATGATATGCTT
>JAJQQW010000002.1:121580468-121615855 GCA_025583905.1 Ia io
GAGAAGTCAATTAGAAATATCCTCTAAATACACACTGGATTAAATTAACATAGCATGTCTACACATAGATATTCTTTACTTACAGATAAATAATTCATCTCAAGAAGAATAGATATAATTTTACCTAATAACGCTTGCCTGATTAGGCCTTGCTTAGGTAAAACCTTTGGTTCTGTGGGCATAGCTAACTGAAACGGACCCTTAAAGGTTTGTTGAGAAGAACAAGGTCCTATTAACCACTACCATTGTCAAGGATTGTAAGATAAATCTTTGGACTAATCTGGCCTCTCAGAAAAACTCTGTATCAGAGTTAACACACAATCAGATTTCACTGAGTTCATCTGATTCTCATATGTATCTCCATGCCAGTGGTACACAGGAACTTATCAGTGTATGTTGAGGAACAACAGAGTAGATTAGGGAACCAAGTTAGTTGACAGTCAAATCATGAGTCAGCACCTTGTTAACTATGAACCACAGTTGCCTCATTAATAAAAAATAGGCTAAACAGCACACCTATTTTGCAGGGCTATCCTGATGATTATATTACACAGGTTCATTTCATAAAATAGGGTCTATTCCACAGTAGAACACTCTAGAAATGGTAGTTTCTTTTCTCAGCATTCCCTCAGTTAATACATAATTTTTAAAAATCCATAAAATTTTACCTGTTTAAAGAGCCTTCTGCAGAGATCTCATCCACTGTTAAAGAAAAAATTAAAATACATTTCAAAACAATAATTTAAAAATGCAGGAATTTAAAAGTACCTGACTAATGTTTTGTTAGAAAGTATTCTTCGGGACCACACCTGAAGACTACACTAGAGTGGATATTAATCATATTATTGGTAGGCTATTAATACATTAAGAACATTTACTTTCTCTTTTTAAATATACCAAATGCCAGAAGAAAAAAAAAGAATGGGATCTATCAAAATTTGATACCTACCTTTAAACTGCTATGTACAACAAACATAAACCTACCCAAACCCCATCACACATACAGAAAATGGTATTGTTAGTGCAAAAAGAATCATAGAGGAACAATGTCAAACGTAACTAGCATGAGTTTTCTGGACTCCCTCCATGTAGAGCGGTTGGAAGAGAGTGCACTTATTTTGTCCTAATAAGTGTACAGCTTCTCCAGCTCTTCAGTGAAGCCTAGCCAGTTTCGGAAGAAACAATGCATCACAATGAAGCTTGGCTGACAGGCCCTACATTTTGCAGCACAGCAAAACATAGGAACCAAACCCTTTCTGCCCCATTTCCAATTGCAAAATAAGTAGGAGACACCTTGGGATTCCAACTGTATAAAGTACAGCTACTTGAGAGTGTCTCCTTTCATTGTGAAAGTCTCTCTGGACCCACCTCATAGGGCAGGATGGTCCCAACAGTTAGTGCTCTGTAATAGTGTGTGAGGTCATTTTTCTCACCCTCCCCATTAGGTGGCAAATACTTAGAGAAATCATGCTTCTTGAGTGTATATGGCACATGTCATCAGAGCCTAAGCTGATAAACACCAATAGAAAACCACAAAGGACAAAGAACATCTTGGATAAATACATCCAATGACCTTGGAATTTTAATTTTTTAAACTCTCAAAAGATACCTACGGTATGATGCCAACTATACAACATTCAGGAAAAGGCAAAACCATCACTGGTACCAGTGTTTAGGGAGAAGGGATGGATGAATAAGCAGAGCATAGAGGATTTTTAAGGGCGTGAAAAAATTGTATATGATACTGTAATGGGGGATACGTGTCATCATACATTTGTCAAAACCCATAGAATATACAACACCAAGAGTGAACCTTAATGTAAACTATGGACTTTTGTTGATATACCTCTCTATTGCAGGATGTAAAAATGAGCGAGGCTGTTTGTGTAGGGGACGTGGAGTTTATGGGAACTCTCTGTACTTTCTATTGCTGTGAACCTAAAACTCATCTAAAAACTAAGGATTATGAATTTTTCTTTAAAAATAAGTATCTGCTGAAACTGCTATTAATATATATCAACATATTAATGCTATTTTCAAGACATAGTCACCTTAGAAATTAATATAAAAATCCAAGTAGCATAATATGGGTATTAAGAGACATAGAAGCATCGAACAGACCTTCAAACTACAGAGGAAAGGCTAGGGTGGGTGAAGGGGAGGCCTAAGACATGAACCAGAGGACTTGTATGCATGCATATAAACATAACCAATAAACACTGGCAATATGGGGGTGATGGCATGTGATGGGGGCAGGAGCAGGCAGGGAGAGGTCAATGGGGGGAAAAGAAGACATATGTAATATTTTCAACAATAAAGAATTGAATAAAAAAGAATATGGGTATTCTCCCTACAATAAAGTGAAGCATATGGAAAGACATAAATAATGCCAATAATTTTAATTGTATACTAGGGCAAGAAAATAACTGATAAATATGGTTGAATATCTTGCTTTATAATTACAAATGAAGATTTAGTACAATATAAATAAAAACTGGATCATGCATGTAATTAAAATTAGCTTTTTATTCTAATTTTAAATCAGAAATTATCATGCAGATTTTATCTAAAAATTACCTTGAAACATTAATTGCATAAAAAGGAAAGTTTATAATTGCCTGATATTGCACTAGTAATTTACGTACAAATATCTATTAAATATTCACCAAGAGTAATAATAGTAACCACCATTGTAAGCAATTATGGATGATGCAACTGAAACCAGTGCCATGTTATCTTACAATATTACCTGCTTTAAAAATAAATTTTGAAGTCAATGCCAAAAATTCAGTCAGGGCTATACCTGCTGTGCAGAAAATTTTCATGCAGCAAGCCCAAGACTGCTATCCTTAGAAAGTCCTGCTTAAATGGCTGCCCTTCAGTTGGAGTCTGAAACCCTGAATCTGGGGAGGGTTTCCACCTTTCCCTCACTGAGAAGAGTGGCCCTGGTGCCTAAACACTTTGTACAACCAATGGGGTTCATGCTAAACACTTGCTTTCCTTCTGGGAACCTAGAATTTAGGTACAGGCTATGGGGAAGATGCCCATGTGACTAGCATGACATAGAAACCTTGGCACTGAGTCTAACAAGACTGGTAAATGACATTGTTTCACGTGTGTTGTCAGAATTTGACACTGGAGTAACTAAGCACCTCCTGCTAACTCCACAGGGAGAGGACTCTTGGAGGTTGTGCCTGGTGTCCTCCACCCTTTGTCACATACACCTTTTCTCTTTGGGGATTTTACTTTGGCCTTTTACTGTAATAAATCTCAGGTATGAACACAAATGTATGCTGAGTCCTGTAAATTTTTCTAGTGAATAAGCAAACCTAGGTGTGGGTTAAGGACCCTCTAACAAAATTGTATTATGTGAAATTGTTATTACTTGGGTTGATACGTTATACATGATTACAATCAGAAGCTGATTTCACAGAATACCTGTCTTTGATTTTGTTTGTTTCATTTTGTGCTGATTTTGAAGATTCCTGTAGATCTGTAGCTATTGGAATAAAGGCAGGAAAGGGATAAATGAAACAATGATGTCAGAAAATAATATGAAACAAGAAACAATTCTATTTAATCAGAATCCTAATGATTTACAACAGGTTCTGTAGCATGAACGTTCCAATAAAGAAAATGAAAACATCTCACTGACAATTCTCTCCAACTAAACAGGATTGAATTCCTTTTTACAATAACTGTAGAAAAACAAAAATGATCACATACACCAAAATAGTGTTCTATTGATTACAAAGTTCTATTTATTTGTCCCTAATTTTTTTTTGTTTTTGTTTTTGTTTTTGTTTTGTTTTTTTTTTTACTTTTTATTAAACTAAAATCATGGCTCACCTATTAAAGGCAGTTCTTGACAGGACAAGTCAAAAAGTCAAAAAAAAAAATTGTACTCAAAATGCATATATTCATGGATATTCTATCACAGTCAACATGTATGGCCAAGCCAATAGGGCTCAGAGATTGAGTGCCACCCTGTGAACCAGAAGGTCAAGGTTGGATTCCCTGTCAGGGCACATGCCTGGGGTGCAGTCTCAATCCACAGTACGAGGCATACAGTAGGCAGCTGACCAATGATTCCCTCTCCTCATTGATGCTTCTCTCTCTCTCTCCCTCTCCCTTCCTCTGAAATCAATAAAAATATATATTAAAAAAAAAACTCAACATGTATGGAAAAGTACTGGTCTTTCCTCGAACTGTTGCTCTTTCCTGCTCATCTGACAAAGTCCTATTTTTCATGTGCAATCTAAATGTCAGTGCACTGCCTGGAAGTCTATGAATCACCTTAGATTTCTCTCTCCCTGATAACTCTTTTTTGAAATCATCACCACATTCATATGAACTAGACCTCTACTCCCTCTGCTTTTATTTTGCTCCTGTCAACTGCCCTAGTCAAACATGGGCTCTTAGCAGATGGCTCTCACATGGGGGAAAATACCAACAATTATTATTGTTCCTTCTTAAATTATTAAGATTTTGAAAGCAAAACAAATAAAAAAAAGACACAGACCTAGAAAAACTCCAGCATTTTAAATGGAATAATTGAGCTTCCTCACTCATTTCAGCATGGATGGGTGGAAACTTCATAATGGACTGGTGCTAGTCCAAGGAGGCAAGAGCTTTGGTCATCTCCCAGTCTCCTTAAGTGGTTTCCTTCAGCAAATGAGGACCCACAGGCCAAATACAAGCTGCCATCTGATTTTGCAAATAAAGTCTCAGTGGAACACAGCTGTGCCTGTTCACTTGCAGATTCTCTAGGACTGCCCTCACACTACAATGACAGACTTGAGTAGATATGGCAGACCACATGGACTAAAATCAGGCCCTTTACATGGAAAACTTTGCTATCCCTGCTTCATACCACAACCAGAGGGCCCTAATCAAATGTAATCTTGTTACTCTTCTGTTCAAAACTCAATGCATCCCTGAGTAAGTATTGCTGGCTCCCTACCTCAGTCTTCATTCTTGCTGGAGAACCACATCTCTATTTGGACATTTACTGTCCTGATACACAAAGAAGTTGGTGTCTCCCCAGCTCCAAAAAGGGAAATGATTATACAAGTTCATCACAGTACCTAGTTTACCAATAACTGGTTTAGGAAGGGGCATGTGATGTAACTCAGGCCTATAAAACTTTAAAGGGAGTCAACGGAAAGTCTGTCCATTTTCTCCCTATTTAAAAGAAATGTATAGGCCATGCCAGTGTGGCTCTGTGGATTGAGAGTTGTTCCCTGCACCAGGAGGTCACTGGTTCAATTCTTGGTCAGGGCATAGGCCCGGGTTGCAGGCTGGATCCCCAGCAGGGGCAGCAGGAAGCAGCCTATCAATATGATGTTTCTCTCTCACTGATGTTTCTATCTTACTCTCGCTTCCCCTTCCTCTCTCAATAAAAATAAATGAAAACATACACTTTTTAAAAATTACAGGAAACACATAGCTCGACATCACTAATCAGGAATATACAAAGGAAAGCAATAATGAAGTACCAGTTCACTCCTCTCAGAATGGCTGTCACCAAAGTATAAATGGAAAACAAGTGTTGGCGAGGATGTGGAGAAAAGAGAAAGCCTCATGCACTGTTCATGTGATTGTAAATTGGTACAGTCACGGTGGAAAGTAGCATGGAGCTATGTCAAAAAATTGGAAATAGAACTGCCATTCCACGTCTGAGTGTTTATTGTACAGAAACATAAACATGAATTTGAAAAGATCTGCACCCCTATGTTTGCTGCAGCATTATTTACAACTAGAGGCCTGGTGCATGAAATTCGTGCACGGGGGGGAGGATGGGGGCCTCAGCCCAGGCTGCACCCTCTCCAATCCAGGACCCCTTGGGGGATGTCCGACTGCCAGGTTTAGATCCAATCAAGGGGATTGGGCCTAAACCAACAGTCAGACATCCATCTCACAGTCCTGGACCACTGGCTCCTAATCACTCACCTGCAAGCCTGCCTGGTCACCCTTAACTGCCCCTCCACCCCCCGTCGATCTGATCAGCCCTCACTGCCTCAGCGTGCCGGCCTGATTGCCCCTAACTTCCCTCCCTGCAGGCCTGGTCACCTGCAACTGGCCCCCTCTGGCAGCCTGGTCACCCCTAACTGCCCACCCCTGCTGGCATGGTCACCCCCAACAGCCCCCCCTGCCGGGCTAGTTGCCCCACACAGCCTGCTGTTCAGTCGTTTGTTCATCCCTCACTAACCCCCCTGCTGGCCTGGTCACCCCATGCAGCCTGCTGTTTAGTCGTTTGGTCATCCCTCACTAACCCGCCTGCAGGCCTGGTCATGGGCAGCCATCTTGTGAGGGTGTGAGGGTCAATTTTCATATTACCTCTTTATTATATAGGATAGCCAGGATATGGAAGCAACCTAGGTGTCCTGCCATAGATAAATGAATAAAGAAGATGTGGCATGTATGTGCATATATGCAGAAAAAACATTTCTCAGACATAAGTAAGAATGGAGTCTTGCCATTTATGCCTACATCGATAGACCAAGAAGGTGTTATGCTAAGTTAAATCAGATAGAGAAAGTCCAATGCCATATTATCTCACTCACATGTGCAATCTAAAACACCAGAAACAGAACCCGTAGCTACAGAGAATAAACTGATGGTTGCCAGAGGATAGTGAGTTGAGGATTTGGAAGAAATGGAAGAATATGAATAAGAAATGCAACCTTCCAGTTTTAAAATATATAAGCCAGAGGGATCTAGTGCACAGCACAGGGAACGTGTCAAAGTTGCAATAACTTTGCACAGTAAGATGGTTACTAGGCTTATCATTGTGAACACATCCTCAGAAATGTAAATGTCAAATTACTCTGTCGTATACCTGAACGTAATATATTGTGTGCCAACTATATTTTAAAAAAAAAATTTATAAAAGAAGAAAGATCTATTCCTTTCTGTGGTACTAAGGACTTTTATAAGCCTGCCTTAGCTACGTATTCACCTCATTCCCATAACCCACATTGTGCCCCATCAAAAGAGTACTGCTCATAAATCCCTCAAAGCTCACCTGTACACCTTAGCCCTTGCTCTGCTGTTCCTGCTGCCAAAGGTGTCATCTCTATAAATATTCCTCCTGCCAAACATCACCATCTGCAACTTTACCTGGCAAATTTATTTGTGGTCTGCACCCTTATTTTAAAACACGCCCACCAATGCAGACTGGTGCAGCCACTGTGGAGAACAGTATGGAAAAAATTTAAAAATGGAAGTCCCATTTGACCCAGTGATCCCACTTCTAGGAATATATCCCAAGAAACTAGAAACACCAATCAGAAAGGATATATGTTCCCCTGTGTTCATAGCAGCACAATTTACCATAGCTAAGATTTGGAAACAGCCTAAGTGCCCATCAACAGATGAGTGGATTAAAACACTGTGGTACATCTACACAATGCAGTAAAAAAGAAGGAACTCTTATCATTTGCATCAGCATGGGTGGAACTGGAGAGCATTATGCTAAGTGAAATAAGCCAGTCAGAATAAGATAAAGATCACATGATCTCATTCATTTGTGGAATATAATGAACAACATAAACTAATAAACAAAAACAGATCCAGAGACAGAGAAGCATCAATCAGAAATTCAAACCTCAGAAGGAAGGTAGGGGAGGGTGGGGGCAAGGGGAAGAGATCAAGCAAAGGACTCATATGTATGCATATAAGCCTAACCAATGGACACAGACACCAGGGAGTGAGGGGCTGGAGGGGCAATGGGGGGATAAAGACACATATGTAATACCTTAATCAATAAAGAAAAAATAAAGCAAAAAAACACACCCACATTTTTATTTTTACTTATTTTTTGAAAGTTTTAAGAGAATTCATTAGAAAGATGAGGAGAGACAGGGAGACAGACAGAATATTGGTTCCACTTACTTATGCATTCATTGGGAGGTTCTGGTATGTGCCCTGATCAGGCAACACCACAACCTTGGCATATCAGGGACAATGCTTTAAACAACTGAACCACCATGCCAAAGCCTCACCCACATTTTTAAAACCCTAATTCTCATCATGGACTTAAAGAGGCTGGCACATCCTACACACCAATACAAAAGAATAAACAAGGATAATTATAAGCCCCTAGTGCACTCTGGCACCTAGTAGCACTGAATAAAGTTGGTAAATAATAGAAATAACAATAATACTAACAAGTTCTTAGAGGGCAAGGACTGTTTTTTTGAACTGTTTCCATTCTGCAAGAGCAAAGTAACACTTAGCACCTAAAAGACACCTGAGAGTTAAATAGCAGACCATTAAGTGGACAAATGATTGACTTATTTTTGACATTTTCTTTGCAATATTTATTTAAGAAACCACATAAATAAACCAGGGATAGCTCTCTCATATTATGCACACCTTCAAGGTCAAAACGCTATTCCATCCTTGTATTTCCTATAACTTGCAAACCAACCTACACAAGTCCTCTGATAAAGGTCAACTAAGTCCAAGGTGTCCTCCTACAGTTCAGATTTCACAACGAACTAGGTGCCACATCTGAGTAGCACACTGGCATTTTTGTTATTGTGAAACACCCTTGTACTTTTATTATCATTTCCTGAGTCCCAGGTTGGGCTCTTTGAATATTTATTATGTTTATCTTCTGGCTAATGGCAACAGAGCATTGTGTTCTAAAGAAATTACAGTGTCCTGACAATTATCCAACTAATGAAGTCAACATATCTCATTCTGTTTTGACTTCTGAGCAATGAAGTTGATAATAGTGAGACCTTGTTGGTATAATATGTCAAACCTGCTATGATTCTCAGCAGGCATTGCCTTCCTGACTTCAGTACTATAGGTAGAAAGCTTTAAGAGACGATCTCTTTGGCACTGTTGCACACTGGCTAAGTGGGGTAGCTCTTATGGTTTGCATTGTTTGTGGTTCCAGGAAGGTATTATTGAGTTCCTAGTTTTAGTTACTTTTTTAGTAAGACATATCACTGTGTAATACCAAGTATTCATTTACTAAATGTAATCCAATACACATAAAAACTAAAGCTAAGATCCATTTAGAACAAGTCCAATTTGTTATCATGTGAATATAGTAGAAACATACAACATCTTAAATTAACTTTTTTTTTTCTTTTTTACATAAAGATATCATATGAAACACTTTAGGGATCAGGACTAAATAAATGAACTTTTCAAATAATATTGCCCCAGATTTTAAATTACCTATGATTAACATTTTTAATCATATTGAATACTATTCTATTAAGAAAGAGATTAAGCCCTGGCTAGTTTGGCTCAGTGGATAGAGCGTTGGCCTGCAGACTCAAGGGTCCCAGGTTCAATTCCGGTCAGGGGCATGTGCCTGGGCTGCTGGTGCATCCCTAGTGGGGGCTGTGCAGGAGGCAGCTGATGGATGTTTCTCTCTCATTGATGTTTCTAACTCACTCTCCCTCTCCCTTCCTCTCTGTAAAAAAATAAATGGAATATATTTTATAAAAAAGAAAGAGATTAAGAAAACATACATGCAACTTACACATTGTTGGAATTTTTTCACTACTCTTTCATTATCAAAACTTCCTTACTCTTACTTCATTTATGGTAGGTGCACCAAGAGTAATTCACTATCAGAAGTCTTACCAAGATTGCTACTTTCAGATTTTGGGGTTTTCTTTTCTTCTTTATATTCAGAAATTAGTTGTTGCTTGCTGTGTAAAAAAAATGATGATAAATAATATGAATATTAAAATATTCTCCAAATATAGTAAATTCTAAGAATACTTCAGATAATATCAGAGTTAATATTAAAACTTTAATTATACCAAATGCTTCAAATTTGTAAGTTCTACAAACTTTATGAAGCATGGTAATTTTTTTTTAAAAAGAATGTGAAATAGTCATGTTTGAGGGAAGTATAGTTCAGTGAATTAATTAGAGTTAGCTTGACATATGGCAAATGTCTTAAAATCAAACATATTAGTTCTCTAACCAACAGATATTTGTTCTCAAACAAGTCACTTTCTTTGGCTCAAGGTCCTCTACTATAAAATAAAAGAAATTTACTGCCTTGTTTTAGAAGGTTGTTAGAAGGATTAAATGAGATAATACAGAAAAAACAAATGCTCAGAGGAGCAGTAAGCAAAGAAAAAAATCTGTTCATGAATTATATTTTTATTGAAACCATTTTGGAATCCCAAAAAAATCCCAATATGGGATTTTGATAGTTCCTAACATTCAAATGTTGCAGGTTTCAGAAAATGTTATTACTTTGGGTTATATCTGTTCATTCTTTGTGATTTGTAATTCAGGGTATCTCAGTTAATACATTGTGGGAGCCAGATATAAGTTGACCCGGTCCTTGCACCTGTACGGGCTAGCAAGGCTGGCACCCTACCCACACAGATTTCCCAGGCCTGTTTGGATGGCAATTTAATCAGTATAACGAGAGCAGCCCCTGCCTACAGAGCTTTCCCAGGGTTTGTTTATATGATTGCTATCAGTAGGATAAGAGCTACTTTCATGGCTTACCAAGAAATATGTATTCAATTAGTGAGATTTATTGTATCAAGAAACCTGTCCTTCAACTTATCCCTCCAGTAGTGATTTTAGAGAAACAAAGAATGTTTTCCTTGTGAGTGATTCCCTGCTTACTGTCTTATGTATAAAAAGCACTATCCTCTCTAATAAAAGGGTAATATGCAAATTAACCATCACTCTGCTACATAAGGCATGCCCACCAGCCAAGCCACGCCCACCAGCCAATCAGGGCAAGTATGCAAATTAACCCAACCAAGATGGCTACCATTGGGTTTCCCCAGCAACAGAAGAAGCTAAGCTTTCCACACACTCTGGCGGGCCCAGGCCTCCACTCAAGGATACAAAGTTTCAATTATAGAAGGTAAACAAATCCAAGCGGCAGCCACGGATCCAGCAGGAGGCTTGGCTCCGCTCCAGGCTACAAAATTTCAATTGTAGAAGGTAAATAAATTCCAGATACCAGGGCCTCTGCTTGGGTCACCAGCGGCTTGGCTGGCCTGCAAACCACCACAGGCCCCTTGCTCAGGCCTCTCCACGCCCCAAGGGAACCCCACCCTGATCCAGGACACCCTTCAGGGAAAACCAGCTGGCCACCACCTGTGCACCAGGCCTCTATCCTTCTATCCAATAAAAGAGTAATATGCAGATTGACCATCAATCCAACACACAATATGGCTGCCCCCATATGGTCAAAGATCCTGCCCCCATGTGGACACAAGATGGCCACCACAAGATGGCCAGCAGGGGAGGGCAGTTGGGAGGCACCAGGCCTGCAAGGGAGGGCAGTTGGAGGCAATCAACCCTGCAGGGGATGGCAGTTAGGGGTGACCAGGCTGGCAGAGGAGGGAAGTTGGGGGCAAACAGGCTGGCAGGGGAGCAGTTAGACATCAATCAGGCTGGCATGGGAGTGGTTAGGGGGTGATCAGGCTGGCAGGTAGAAGCAATTTAGGGGCAATCAGGAAGGCAGGCAGGCGAGCAGTTGGGAGCCAGCAGTCCTGGACTGTGAGAGGGCTGTCGACTGCCCGTTTAGGCCCGATTCCACTGGGATTGGGCCTAAACGGGCAGTAGGACATCTCTCGAGGGGTCCCAGATTGGAGAGGGTGTAGGTGTAGGGACACCGCCCCCCCTCCATGCACAAATTTTGTGTACCAGGCCTCTAGTATTACTAATAAAAGCCACCAGAGCTCCCCGAGAGTTCTTGGACCTCCTGACCCCGCTGTTGTTTCTCTTGCTTTTGTTTCTCTTATTCTTTCTATTTCTCAATTCCCACCTCCCTAACTCAGCCCGGTTCAATCATCAGGCTGGACCTGACAATACATAACTTGCAACTAAATATATGTACAAATACATTTCCTCATCAAGTCAGGTAACACAATGCTCCCTTACTTTTGCAGCAAAACCTACAAATAGCAGAAAGAAAACTAATAGAAGCCAGGACCTGGCCGGGACTAGTACTACCCCTTTCTCTACCTACTCACACTGTCAACAAGCAGCTCTTTATGTGAATGATGCTTAATCTCCTTGTCTATCCCCATTGGCTTGGGAGATAGAATCCTACTGGTCACACATGGAAACTGATGAGTCATGGATGGGGCCTTAGCAATTGTAAGGATCAATAATCTATTTTTGAATCAGAGCTTTCTGCCTTCCATGTGAGGCGTAATTTAAAATCAACCAAAAGACTTGTAACCATGCATATAAGCATAACCAATGTGCAGTGACAGCAGGGGGTGAGGGTATGTATGGGAGTGGGGTGGGGGGCAATGGGAAATATGGACACATATGTATACCTTAATCAATAAAATAATTAAATAATAACATTTAGTTTTTTACTTCTGAAAAAAATATTTTGAAACCTGAGGTAAATTCAAGTCACTTAGGAAAGTTTCATTGTTATAGCAAAGAGATCCCTTGAGGGGCCAATGTCAGTTATGGAATCTCAGGCAAGTTGGTGTCTATCACTGTGGGGAAAGTGACATGGGACCTTCCACTACCTAAACAAAGATGCTCTACAGATTTAAAGTGAACAGATCTGGTAACAAAGGAGAAAGGAAAGTCTGGTCTTTCCTGCAGCATTATTTGAAGCTCTCTGACAGCTTAGAATAGTTCCAATAGCTGCCAGCAGAATGATACAAACAAGAAGCTCTGAGGGTAACTAATCCACAAAAGTGTGGGTTAAGGAGTGAGCTCCACATAGATTTTCCAGGGCGTGTGTCTGTGCGGGGCGCATATGCTGAGCATAACAGCATTTGTATGTAAACTAATAAAAAGTTGGGACTTTCAAGTCCAAGGGAGAATCAACATGAAGACCCAGGAATCTGAATCAGCAAGGCTCACCAGGGAGCAAAAATCAATCATGACTATAGGACCAGTTTCAATGGCAATTCTGCAGCAATAGGATCAATGGGGAAGAAAGAAAGATTAAAATGCCTTTTCTTTTTATTACCTCTCCAGGTGACTTGTGAGAGAAGATTGCCTCCCTTGGACTTACGGGATCCTTTATGTTCCTGAAGAATTCAAGGGGGAGGGAATGGGAGACAGCCTCCAGAAAATACAGGTTTTTCTGCTGAGGTGAACCCTTCAAGACCCCAAAAAACTGGTTAGAAAAATCAGAGATGAGACTTTATTTGTGACCCCATGCATAGAGGTTTTGCTTGGAATGCAAAAGATAGAGACATTAAAAGTTCTGAGATAAAGAATCTGGCCATGTGCTCCTCCTAACTAGACAAGCCTTCGCTTTGTTTCTGGCTGAAGACACACACTAATTCACTGCCATTCCCAAACTGCCTGAACCAAACAATGAAATCTCACCTGGTACATAAAAAGGAACAGTGAAACCATTTTAAACCTCATTTTAGTGATAACTAGCATTTTAAATCAAACACAAATTAAAACCACTCACAAAAGCATATTCTTCAGCAGTTCACCCACAGTTATCTTGAGAAAAGACATCAGTACCTTGCTGAAGAAAATTCCTGACTGTATTTGCGGACTCATCTTTTCCAGCAAGCTTGAGGGCTGTGCATATAACACAGAGATCACTTCCCCCTTGGACATCCTCAATTGCAGCTAATTACTTCAGCAGCTAATTTGGTATACCCCCCACGTTAATATGGTATATGTCTGTCTAGAGTTGACCATTTACCTGCTAAAGTGTTCAACTTTGTAAGCTACCTCCAAGGGTAAAATGAAGGGACAAAAAGGATGCCTCTTGCCCCTCTTGGGTATTGCTCATTTAAGTCCTCTAACAGATAAGAAACTGTGCTGTGGTCACCAGCCTGAAGTAGGGGAAGACTTCAATGAAGATGCACCACTTGGCCAGGATGTTAAACACAGTTGAAGTACTAAAGGTTGTTTTGATTAATTAATTGCCAGGCTTCCTTAAACTCCTGAAATTCTATGTGTGCCTATGTTTCTGTCTATAGAAAAATGGAGAATTGCAGAGCTGGCAGAAGGGGGAAAAATAGCACAGTGAAAGAGACACGAAAGAAAGAAGAGAAAGTAAAAAAAGAAAAATCAAGAAAAGTCATGGAAGAGGAAAACAGGACTCTAGGAAGAAAAAGATAAAACTTCACACAACTAGGCATAGATACCAGCCTGAAAAGGAAACCAGACTTGGAAGTCAGTAAATAGAGAAATCAATTCAAAATATCCTCTAAATACACCCTGAATTTAATTAACATAACATGGTTTATACATAGATACTTTTTACTTACAGATAAATAATTCCTCTCAAGAAAAATAGATATCATTTTACCTAACAACGCTTGCTTGATTCGGCCTTGCTTAGGTACAATCTTTGGTTCTGTGGCCATGGCTAACTGAGATGGGCCCTAAAAGGTTTGTGGGGAAAACAAGGATCTATTTTCCACTAAGATAAATGCTTGGTCTAGCTGGGCCTTTTAGAAAAACACTAAATCAGAGTTGCCAGACAATGTGATTTCACTTTCTGAGTTGATCTGATTCTCTTTTGTATCTTCCTGCCATTTGTACACAGGAACTTATCAGTGTACTAGAGACCCAGTGCACAAAATTTGTGCAAGGGGTGGGAGGGTCCCTCTCACAGTCCAGGAGCCCTCAGGGGATGTTCTCCTCTGCGGGAGGCGACAAGGATGATGAGGGGAAGGCGCTGCCCCCATCACCCTGCTGCTGCTGCCACTGCCAGACACCACAGCTGCAGGCCCTTGGCCCTCGCTTCTCTAGCACTGGCCCTCCCCTCCACCCACTGGTGGATAGGGGGAGATCTGTGGCCAGGTCATCTTGGGGAGGGGCTGTGGGAGGTAGAGGCACAGTAGGTTGTACCCCATCCAGCCTCTGTGGAGGTATGGCACCTCGACAGGCCCATGCTGCTGCCTCTGTGGCTGCCTCTGTGGAAGGGGCAGCACTGGGACTGAGCCGTGCCAGGGCCTGTCCCTTGCCACCTTTGCGGAAGGAGGTGTAGCACCGTCTTCTGGCCTCCTCTGTAAAAGAGGCCAAGGCACGGCTCAAGACCAGCGCGCCAAACCGGCCCGCCCCTCCCAGCCAAGCACTGGAATGGCCCGCCCCTCCCATGTGGTGCTGGCCCCTAAGCCCTCGCAGCTGCTGTGGCTTTTGAACATCTGGAAGGTGTTGCCCTAATTAGCATATTACCTTTTTATTAGTATAGATGTTGAGGGACAACAGATTAGATTTGGGAGCCAAGCTGGTTGACAGTCAAATTATGGGTCAGCCACTTGCTAACTATGGAATCATGGGTCAATGCATCCACTTCCTTGAACGCCAATTCCCTCTTTGATAAAAACTAGACTACAACTGCACAGCTACTTTGAAGAGCTATTGAGATGACTATATAATATGGTTAATTACATAATATAAGTCTAGTTCACAGCAGAACACTCTAGAAATAATGGTTTCTTTTCTCTGCACTCTCTTAACATATAACTTTTAAAATCCATAAAATCTTACCTGTTTAAAGAGCCTTCTGCAGAGATCTCATCCACTATTAAAGAAAAAAGTTAAATACATTTTAAAACAATAATAGAAAAATTCATGACTTTAAAAGTACTGGACTAAAAAAAAAATATGGCGGCTGGCAGGACAGAGGTGAGGCAGAGGAAGTGAGTGAGGGAGTGTATGAAAGGAGAGTGTGTGGATGTGCGTGGTGTGTGTGTGAGTGAGTGAGGGAATGTTAAATCTCACAGGAGCAGCGGGGGCTGGTAGACAGGCTCTCCTTGACAAGGAGAGACTACCACCGCTGCGGGCACTCCCCGGTGGTTGGGACTCCAGCACGGAGCCTTTTTTAGGAACTCATCAACACCACCAACAAGACAGGCCTTGGAACTGCCCCACAACCCAGCAGCCACTCCAGCCAAATCCTGCTACCCCAGCTATAGACCCGTGACCCTGGGACCTACACCTCCAAAGGTGCACTGTTGGGCAGCAGTAAATGCAACCTCCCCCTCCCCAGTGGCAGAACTCTGGATTCGTGCATTTCCAGCAGGATTCATGGGTTTCCAGTCAGATTCGCGGTCTTCCAGCCGGCTTCACCAGTTTCCAACTGGATTCATGCGTTTCCATCCACGCAGGTAACCAGAGCACTCCACTCCTTAGGCAGCGCGTGGGAGCCGCTGAGAGCCCCCGAGGATGTGCTTCTGAACAGACAAGGGTGCACAGCCCCACAGTAGAAATTCTGAATTCCCTCTTCCTGGATAATTGCCTACATTCACCGCAGCGGCTCAACCGCAGTGCCAGGACCCTTCAGAGTGCATCAGAACTCTGCGCCCGGAAAGCGCACCTCCACAGGGGTGAAGTTCCAATAGTCAGGCACCTTGAGCCCATCGACACACAGGGCACTAGTGGGAGCCACTGTGAGCTCTCCTTGGGTGTGATCTTGAACAAGCAGGGGGTCGACGCACTCCCCTCCAGCAGTAGAAGTTTTGAATTGACTTACCCTGGATACCAGTCCACAGGCAACTCAATTGTGTGGCTACACTGCCAGGGCCCTTCAGAGTCCTTCAGTGTGCCTTGCTGGCAAACATACCAAGGGTGCTCCTGTGAGCCGCCGCTGGGAGTAAGCGCCTATCCACTATAGTTGCAACAGCAAAAGCTGTGTCTGCCCACCTCACAATTGCAGAACTCTGGGCACCACAGTCATGCCTTGCCAAAGAGCAAGCCCCCTGAACCCTGTCACCCCAACAGACAGTTCCTGGGGGCCACTGTGAATCCCTGCTGGGCACGCGTGATTACAATTAAGGGTGCAAGACAGCAAAAATTTGGACACTCCCCTCCACAGTGGCTGACTTCTGGACAACACAGTTGTGCCCCTGAAGCTTGCAGGCCTACATCAAGAGAACCCAAATAGCTCAAAAAGAAGAAAGATGACAGTAAACTTCCTCCTAAGGGAGCTTTGGTACAACACAAAACGAAACAACATTTCGCTGTAAGGGATACCCGAAGGAGAGGAAGAGAAGAAGAGAAGGAATAGAAAACCCTGTTTGAAGAAAGAATGACAGTAAACTTCCTGATATTGGCAAGAAAAAACTATGTAAGTCCAAGAAGTACATAGAGTCCCAAACAAGTTGAACCCCAAAAAGACCGACACCAAGACACATCATAATTAAATCGGCGAACACCAATGACAAAGTAAGAATCTTCAAAAAAGTGCTGCCAGAGAGAGACAGAAAGCCAGCAATAAGAGATAAGGGAAGGCCACTACATAATATTAAAGGGAGCAATTCAACAAGAAGATATAACTCTGGTAAACATATATGCACCCAATGCAGGAGCACCCAAATACATAAAAAATCTCCTGGAAGATATCAAGGGAGAGATCAACATCAATACAATCATAGTAAGGGACTTTAATACACCACTGACATCACTGGATAAATCCTCTAGACAAAAAAATCAGCAAAGAAACAGCAATTCTAAATGACACACTAGATCAGATGGACCTAATTGACATCTTCAGAGCATTTCACCCCAAAGCCACGGGAATATACGTTCTTCTCAAGTGCACATGGGACATTTTCAAAAATAGACCACATATTGGGTCACAAGCAAAGTCTCCCCAAATTCAAAATGATTGAAATCATATCAAGCATTTTCTCAGACCACAATGGCATAATATTAGAAATAAACTACAATAAAAACATTCGAAAAAATTCCAAACACTTGGAAGCTGAATAGCATGCTACTAAACAATGATTGGGTTATCAATGAGATCAAAGAAGAAATTAAAAACATCCTGGAGACTAATGATAAAAAAAAAAGAACATTGCAAATCCTATGGGACACAATGAAAGCAGGCCTGAGAGGGAATTTTATAGCTCTACAGGCCTAGCTCAAAAAAACAAGAAAAAAATGGTAATAAATCATCTAACTCAACAACTTAAAGAATTAGAAAGAGCACAACAAGAAAAGCGCACAGTGAGGAGAAGGAAGGAAATAATAAGGATCATACCTCAACATAATAAAAGCCATATATGAAACAAACCTACAGCCAACATCATACTCAATGGGCAAAAACTAAAACCATTTCCTCTAAGAACAGGAACAAGACAGGGATGCCCACTCTCACCACTCCTGTTCAACATAGTGCTGGAAGTACTACCCATTGTGATCAGACAAGAAGAAGAAATAAAAGGCATCCAAATTGGAAAAGAAGAAGTAAAACTCTCCTTATTCGCAGATGACATGATACTGTACATAGAAAACCCAAAAGATTCCATAAAAAAAATTTTAGACTTAATAAATGAATTTGGCAAGATAGCAGAACACAAAATTAATGCCAAGAAATCTATGGCATTTCTATATACCAATAATGAACTTACAGAAAGAGAGACTAAAAAAAGCAATCCCATTCACCATAGCACCCAAAAAATTACGATACCTAGGAATAAACTTAACTAAGGAGGTAAAAGACTTATATGTGGAAAACTACACAACACTGAAAACAGAGACAGAGGAAGACATAAACAGATGGAAAACATACCATGTTCATGGATTGGTAGAATTAACATCATCAAAATGTTCATACTACCCAAAGCAATCTATAAATTCAATGCACTTCCCATTAAAATACCAACAGCATATTTCAGAGACCTAGAATGAACCTTCAAAAAATTCATCTGGAATAAAAAAAGACCCAAAATAGCTGCAGCAATCATGAGAAAGAAGAACAAAGTAGGGGGGATCTCAATACCAGATATCAAGCTGTATTACAAAGCCACTGTTCTCAAAACAAGCTGGTACTGGCACAAGAACAGACATATAGATCAATGGAATAGAATAGAGAACACAGAAATCAACCCAAACCACTATGCCCAATTAATATTTGCAAAGGAGGCATGAACATACAATGGAGTCAAGACAGTCTCTTCAACAAATGGTGTTGGGAAAATTGGACAGACACATGCAAAAAAATGAAACTAGATCACCAACTTTCATCATACACAAAAATAAACTCATAATGGATAAAGCCCTTAAACATAAGACAGGAAACCATAAAAATACTAGAGGAATCCACAGGCAGCAAAATATCAACATATGCCGAAGGAAATTCTTCACTGATACTGCTTGTGGGGTAGTGGAAATTAAAGAGAAAATAAACAAATGGGACTACATCCAAATAAAAAGCTTTTGCACAGCAAAGGAAACCATCAATAAAACAACAAGAAAGCCCACTGCATGGGAGAACATATTTGCCAATGATATCAATGATAAGAGTTTAATCTCCAACATTTACAGAGAACTCATACAACTTAACAAAAAGAAGATAAACAACCCAATCAAAAAATGGGCAAACTGACCTAAACAGACACTTTTTGAAAGAAGACAGAAGGAAGGCCAAGAGACATATGAAAACCTGCTCAAAGTCACTAATCATCAGAGAGATGCAAATCAAAACAACAATGCAGTACCATCTTATACCTGTCAGAATGGCTATCAACAAATCAAGAAATGACAAGTGTTGGTGAGGATGGGGAGAAAAAGGAACTCTTTTGCACTGCTGGTGGGAATGCAGACTGGTGCAGCCACTGTGGAGAACAGTAAGGAGTTTCCTCAAAAAACTCATCCCCCCCACTTTGCAGGGGCCTGAAACCTCACCCCTTCTGAGGGAGGTCTCCTGCTCCCATGGCTGCTTTGCTTCCCATGCACAGCTCAAAATGGCACCCAGGTAACAGACAGAGGACTTGGCCGACAGCAGCTGCACTCTCACTGCAACAAGACTTTTTTGAATTGTCTTATACTATGGTGTGGGGAAGTGGGTTTTTGATATCTAAATCCAGCCTAGTACCAGGAATGCTCAGGACCTAGTCAAGAAGGCAAATAATCCTTTCCACTAATATATACAGTGTAAAATAAGATTGTTGTTAGAGTATTAAATTTGAAAGTAAAATAGTAGTCAAGTTTTCAGAGTAATTTAAATTGGACTAATTGAAATAAGTGTATATTCTAGAAAAATGTATTGTACTGTACAAAAATATGTTCCTAAAGTGTTAACAAAAAATTTTATTGGTAGTTCAGCTCATGATAAAATTAGCATAACATGTAATGAACCTAAAGCAGTCATATTTTAGCACAAAAATTAAAATTTAAAAGCTATCAAGGCTACATTATAAAATTTGCAAAAGCCTCCTAATATTTAAATTAAAAAAGGGGTAGTAAAAGCATATCATGTAAGGAAAAATATCCTGTAAGTAAATGACATCTAGAAAATTTTTACTTTAGAAAATTAACTTTCATTTGTAATGGCAACAGCAAGACACCCATGAAAAACACACATGGTGTCAAAACAAGCCAAAGGAAAATCATTTGGGCGAAAAATGAAAAAGGCTCCCAAGTCAGATTTATAGAAAATATTCCTGTATTAACTTTTGGTAGAGAATATGTTTGTATATTGTCAGAAAACAACTCCAAGACCATGTGGATTCCTGCAACAGAGAGGAATTGACAGGACTGCTCCAGCCATCAAGACAGAAGAGAAACAGTCCAGAGATGGAAGACGCTGATGACACCTTGCCATACTAGCAGACAGCAGCTGTGCGTCACTGAAGGTTGCCCAGTACCAAGCCAGAGAGGGTCGGACGTGCATCACCACCATTTGTCCACCATCCAGAACTGAAATATCATTGCTGACATGTACACATAAGCAACTGTTTGACATTGAAATTGGGACTCAAAAGAACTTTTGGCCCATGAAAGAAACTCACTACAGACTGATTCATTTGTCTCTCAGCATAACCATCATTGCTTGTCTCATTTTCGGTTCTTATAAGTGTATTTCTTGTATCACATGATCTCACCCATCTAGGGGAAATGATGAACAACATAGACTGATGAACAAAAACAGACCCGGAGACAGGGAAGCATCGATCAGACTGTCAAACCTCAGAGGGAAGGTAGGGGAGGGTGGGGGAAAGGGGGAGAGATCAACCAAAGTACTTGTATGCATGCATATAAGCCTAAACAGTGGTCACAGACAACAGGGGGGTGGGGGCATACGTGAGGAGGGGTTTTGGGATGGGAATGGGGGGATGAGGACAAATATGTGATACCTTAATCAATAAAAAAATTTAAAAAATATATAAATAAATAAAAGTACTAGACTAATGTTTTGTTATAAAGCACCCCTTGGGACCACACCTGAAGAGTACACTTGAGTGAATATTAATCATAGTATTGGTAGGCCATTAACACATTAAGAATATTTACTTTCTCATTTTAAATATATCAAATGCAAGAAAAAAAAGGAATGGGATCTATTAAAATAAGATACTACCTTTGACTGCTATGTACAATGAACATAATCCTACCCAAACCCCATCAGATTGACAGAAAATGGTATTGTTAGTGTTAAAAAAAAGGATCATAGAGTAAATAGTATGAGTTTTCTAGACTCCCTCCATTTAGCACAGTTGGAAGGGAGTATACTTATTTTGGCCTAACACAGTACAGCTTCTCCAGCTCTTCAGTGAAGATAAGCCAGTTTAGGATGAACATCACAAGTAAGCTTGGTTGCTAGCCACTACACTTTTGAGCACAGAAAACATAGGAAACAGACTCTTCTGGCCCCATTTCCAATTGCAAGATAAGTAGGAGAGACCTTGGGATTCCAGTTGTATAAAGCAGAACCACTTGAGACTGTCTCAGTCCACTGGGAGAGTCTCTCAGGACTCACCCCATAGACCAGGATGGTCCAAACAGTTGGTGATCTGCTGTTGTGTGTGAGGTCACTTTTCCCATTACGTGGCCAGGAGAAATCATGCTTTTTTAGTGTGTATGGCACATGTCATCAGATCCTCTGCTGATGAACAACAACAAAAAACCACGAAGGACAGAGAACATCTTGCATAAATACATCCAATTACCTTGGAATTTTAATTTTTTAACACACAAAAAGATCCTACTGCATGATGCCAACTACACAACATTCAGGAAACGGAAAAACTATGGAGACAGTAAAAATGATCAGTGGTTTCCGTGGCTGAGGGAGAAGAAAGGGATGAACAAACAGAGCACAGAGGACTTTTAGGGCAGTGAAAAGATTCTATAAGATACATGTCATTGTACATTTGTCAAAACCCATAGAATATACAACAGCAAGAGTGAACCTTCATGTAAACTATGGACTTTGCTTGGTAATGATGAGTCACTGCACTCATCCATTGTAATAAATGAACCTCTCAGGTGCAGGATGACAAAAATGAGCTGTGGGTGTAGGGGCTAAGGGCTTATGGGCACTCTGTACCTTCCACTCCATATTGTTGTGAACCTAAAACTGCTCTAAAAATAAGGCTTATTAACTTTTCTTTATAAAATGTATCTGCTGAATCTGCTATTAACATATATCAAGATATTAATGCTATTTTAAGACACGGTCAAATTAGAAATTATCATAAAGATCCAAGTATCAGAATATGGGTATCATCCCCAAAATTGAGTAAAATATATGGAAAGACATAAATAAAATCAATAATTTTAATTGAATACTAGGGCAAGAAAATAACTGATAAATATAATTGAATATCTTGCTTTATATTTACAAATACAGATTTAGGGCAATATAAGTAAGAATGGAATCATCAATGTAATTAAAAGACACTTTTTATTCTAATTTTAAATCAGAAATTATTATGCTGATTTTATCTAAAAATTATCTTGAAACATTAATTGGATAAAACGGAGTGCTTATCATTGCTTAATATTGCACTAGTAATTTATGTACAAATACCTATTAAATACTCCCCAAGAGTCACAAAAGTAACCACCATTGCAAGCAATTATGGATGATGCAACTGAAACCAGTACCATATTATATTGTCATATTACTTGCGTTAAAAATGAATTTTGAAGTCAACGCCAAAAATTCAGTCAGGGCTATAACTGCTGTGCAGAAAATTTTCATACAGCAGGCCCAAGACTGCTATCCTTAGAAAGTCCTGCTCAAATCGCTGCCCTTGACTTGGTGTCTGAACCTGAATCTGGGGAGGGTTCCCCCTTTCCCTGAGAAGAGTGGCCCCTATGCCTAAACACATGCTTTCCTTTTGGGGATCTAGAATTTAAATTCAGGCTATGGGGAAGATGCCCATGTGAGTTGCGTGCCATAACAACCTTGGCACTAAGTCTAACAAGACTGGTAAATGACGCTCTAACTGGTTTGGCTCAGTAGATAAGAGCATTGGCCTGTGGACTCAAGGGTCCCAGGTTCAATTCCAGTCATGGGCATGTACCTTGGTTGGGGGCACTACCCAGTAGGGAGTTAGCAGAAGGCAGCTGATCAATGTTTCTCTCTCATGGATGTTTCTAACTCTCTATCCCTCTCCTTTCCTCTAGGTATTAAAATAAAATCAATAAAATATATTTTTTTTAAAAAGGACTGGTAGATGACATTGTTTCGGGTGTGTTATCAGAATTTGACACTGGAGTAACCAAGCACATCCTGGTAATTCCACAGAGAGAGGACTATTGGAAGTTTGTGTCTGATATCTTCCACCCTTTGTCACACACAAACCTTTGTTCTTTGCTGATTTTACTTTTGTCTTTCACAGTAATAAATCTAAGGTATGAACTCAAGTATATGCTGAGTCCTGTAAAGTTTTCTAGTGAATAAACAAACCAAGGTGTGGGTTTAGGAACTTCTAACAACATTGCATTATCTGAAATTGTTATTATTTGGGTTGATGTGTTATACATGATTACAGTCAGAAGCTGATTTCACTTAATACCTGTCTTTGATTTTGTTTTGTTTTGTGCTGGTTTGGGGGATTCTTGTAGATCTGTAGCTATTGGAATAAAGGCAAGAAAGGGATAAATGAAACAATGATGTCAGAAAATAATATAATACAGAATCCTAATGATTGACACCAGGTTCTATAGCATGAAAGTTCCAATAAAGAAAATGAAAACATCACACTGACAATTTCTCCAACTAAACAGGATTGAATTGCCTGGCAAACTTATTTGCAGTCTGCATGCTTGTTTAAAACACACCAACATTTTTTATTTCTTTTAAACCTTTAAGAAATTTATTTGAGAGGTGGAATATTGGTTCCACTTACTTATGCATTCATTGCGAGATTCTGGTATGTGCCCTGACCAGGCATTGAAACCACAACCGTGGCATATCAGGGACAATGATTTAAGCACCTGAGATATCTGGCCAAGGCCTCACCCACATTTCAAAAACTCTTAATTCTCATCAAGGACTTAAAGAGGCTGGCACACACTACTTGGCAATACAAAAGAATAAACAAGGATAATTATAAGCTCCTAGTGCACTCTGGCACTTAGTAGCACTGAATAAAGTCATGTAAATAATAGGAATGACAATGATACTAACAAGCTATTAGAGGGCAAGGATTGTGTTGTTAAACTGTTTCCATTCTGCAACATCAGAATAACACTTAGCAAAAAAATAGGACCAAGAAATAGGGCGGACGCCTGATTGTTGCCTACCACAACAATTTTTACAATAGAGAACAGAACGGACACCATCCAGAACTACCGGAGGGCTGGCTGAGCAGATGCTCTACAACTAGAGTAAAAGAGAGGGGGATGCGGGATTGATGCCGGTGAGCCAAAGATCTCACTTTTCCACGGCTCTGGAAGATGGCGGCGGAGTTGAACGGCTGATCTGTTGTTGAGATGAACTGGTGAGCGCGGCGACTCCTGCTCGCGTCTCCCCAGGCCGGGCGGCTGCTCCTCTCTCAGTCAGCACTCAGCCGGGGCCATGAGCTCGTGGGCGGCCGCGGCAGCTGCTATGGCGGTGGCGGCGGCCGCGGAAGTGGTCTCGGTGAAGGAAGAGACCATCTTTCTGCAGGATGGGCCCATCCGCGTCACCGACCTGGCTGAGCTGCCCAGTGAGATAACTCGGGGCCCCGGAGGCCGCCGACACCAACTTGGAGGATTTTTAGGATTTCAGGTCCTTTAGCCATTTTGAGAGAGGAGAACCAAGAAGGCGGCAAAGTTAAACAATGAACTGCGCCGCGCACAGCAATTTCAAAAATACAACTGGAGGACAGAGCATCTGCCACCCAGAACCACAGGAGAGCTGGCTGAAGGGTGGATTTACAGCTAAAGAGGGAAGAGGACAGAGCGAACTTGGAAGGGATAAGGTGCGGAGGTGCGTGGGTCGGACTGGTGGCGGGGGAAGGGTCGTGCGGCTTTTTTTCCAACCCTAGGGGAGATTAGCTCCCCATCACCCTGAAATCCAGCTTCTAGGGACGCGCGGGAGACCCAGACGCCTGTGGGGAGAGGCTGGACTCTCGGCCTTCGTGTCGGAGAGTGGGAGTAACTTCCTTGCGGAGGTGCGCCCAGCAATCAGTGTTTGCTGCGCTGGAGTGCGGAACGAGGGGGCTTAGAAACGTGGAGAGCAGAAAAAGCAGACTTGCAGCCATTGCAGTTTGCCACGCCATGGCCTGGTGGCGCCCTGAGACCCGCCCTGGGACCCGCCCCGCCCTGGGACCCGCCCCGCCCTGGGACCCGCCCCGCACGTTTTGCAGACCCGCCCCGCACGTTTTGCAGGCCCACCTGGGCTCCAAGCAGCGGCTTTTGCATGTGGGTGGCCTGCCCTGTGGCAGCTTGACCAGAGGAACTGCAGTTCTAGTTGGACTGCTCCAGGGCCGCTTAGACAGGAGGAGGAAACTGCAGTTTTTGCTGTAATTCCTGCTGAGTGGCCTCAGGCAGTAGCTGACCTACACTCCATTGGAGACCCAGAAACGAGGGCATCTAGTGGTCGGTGTGAGATGACACCAGATTTCAACCACGCGCATAAGGGACACATTCAAGAGGCAGACTCAGTGAGCGCCAAAGCCTTGCTGCAACAAGATCCGGCCCATAAACGTGTCTCCTGCACAGCAACTCTTCCTTTATAGAAACAGAGGGTCCTCACGGACAATTGGCCAGGAGGACAATTCCTCCCAGTGACACCAACAACAATCAAGACTTAACTATACAAAGGAGGACCAAGATGGAGGCATAGGGCGGAAGCCTGATTATTGCCTACCACAACAATTTTGAGACTACGACGGGAGAGCAGAGCTGACACCATCCAGAACCACCGGAGGGCTGGCTGAGCAGATGCTCTACAACTAGAATAAAAGAGAGGGGTACGCGGGATGATGCTGTATGCCGGTGACCCAAAGATCACACTTTAAGAACTACAGCTCAGGCGACACAATGGCAGCCTGGAACGTGCTCGGCGCAGTTCCCCCGGTGGTCTCCGGCTGAGGGGATGGCCCCACTCGCTGCCGAGCACGGACAGACAAGCCCCTGAGAGACATGGGGTGGGAGACTCCGCGCTTGCTGACCTCCGAGTCCTTCAAGAATCTCAACGCCCCAGAAGCGGCCAGGTGCGCACACTCGGCGACTGGCCACCGCTGCAGACCCAAGGGCCGACGCAGCAACCCCGGACCAGCCCGCCACCGCGCACCGGGCACACCGGAGCTTCGCCGAGCCCGCAGCCCAACGAGTTCTGCGGCAGCCGCCCTGGAGCTCTGAGAAAATGGCCAAAGGAATTGCTGAGAGGGAATTGACCAACAGGAATTGGGATCAAGAAGACGAAACCCCGCTGGGTCCCAGGTCCGGGTGAGGCCGCACACCCTGGGTCCGGGTGAGGCCACGCGCCCCTGGGTCCGGGTGAAGCTGGATCCCGGGCCCGGGTGAGGCCGTGTGCCCCTGGATCCGGGAAAGGCTGGGTCCCGGGTCCGGGTGAGGCCTCGCGCACCTGGGTCCGGGTGAGGTCACACGCCCCTGGGTCCAGGTGAGGCCACACGCCCCTGGGTCCGGGTGAGGCCATGCACCCCTGGGTCCGGGTGAAGCTGGATCCCAGGTGCGGGTGAGGCCATACGCCCCTGGGTCCGGGAGAGGCTGGGTCCCGGGTCCGGGCAAGGCTGCGTACCCCTGGGATCGGGTGTGGTCACACACCCCTGGGTCTAGGTGAGGCCTCACACCCCTGGGTCAGGGTGAGGCCACGCGCCCCTGGGTCCGGGTGAAAATCCCGGGTCCGGGTGAGGCCGTGCGCCCCTGGGTCTGGGTGAAGCTGGATCCTGGGTCTGGGTGAGGCCGTGCGCCCCTGGGTCTGGGTGAGGCCATGCGCCCCTGGGTCCGGGTGAAGCTGGATTCCGGGTCTGGGTGAGGCCGTGCGCCCCTGGGTCCAGGTGAGGCCATGCGCCCCTGGGTCTGGGTGAGGCCATGCGCCCCTGGGTCCGGGTGAAGCTGGATTCCGGGTCTGGGTGAGGCCGTGCGCCCCTGGGTCCGGGTGAGGCCACGTGCCCCTGGGTCCGGGTGAAGCTGGATTCCAGGTCCGGGTGAGGCCACGCGCCCCTGGGTCCGGGAGAGGTTGGGTCCCGGGTCCGGGCGAGGCTGCATACCCCTGGGCTCAGGTGAGGCCTCACACCCCTGGGTCCGGGTGAGGCCGTGCGCCCCTGGATCTGGGTGAGGCCACGCGACCATGGGTCTGGGAGAGGCCACACACCCCTGGGTCCGGGTGAGGCCACGCGCCCCTGGGTCCGGGAGAGGACACACGCCCCTGGGTCCGGGTGAGGCCATGCGCTCCTGGGTCTGGGTGGTGAAGCTGGATCCCGGGTCCGGGTAAGGCCATGCGCCCCTGGGTCCGGGTGAGGCCACGCGCTCCTGGGTCCGGGTGAAGCTGTATCCCGGGCCCGGATGAGGCTGTGTGCCCCTGGATCTGGGAGAGGCTGGGTCCCGGGTCCGGGTGAGGCCTCATGCCCCTGGGTCCGGGTGAAGCTGGATTCCGGGTCTGGGTGAGGCCGTGCGCCCCTGGGTCCAGGTGAGGCCACGCGCCCCTGGGTCCGGGAGAGGTTGGGTCCCGGGTCCGGGCGAGGCTGCATACCCCTGGGCTCGGGTGTGGTCACACACCCCTGGGTCTAGGTGAGGCCTCACACCCCTGGGTCCGGGTGAGGCCGTGCGACCATGGGTCTGGGAGAGGCCACACACCCCTGGGTCCGGGTGAGGCCATGCGCCCCTGGGTCCGGGAGAGGACACACGCCCCTGGGTCCGGGTGAGGCCATGCGCTCCTGGGTCTGGGTGAAGCTGGATCCCGGGTCCGGGTAAGGCCATGCGCCCCTGGGTCTGGGTGAGGCCACGCGCTCCTGGGTCCGGGTGAAGCTGTATCCCGGGCCCGGATGAGGCTGTGTGCCCCTGGATCTGGGAGAGCCTGGGTCCCGGGTCCGGGTGAGGCCTCATGCCCCTGGGTCCGGGTGAAGCTGGATCCCGGGTCCGGGTGAGGCCATGCGCCCCTGGGTCCGGGTGAAGCTGGATCCCGGGTCTGGGTGAGGCCGTGCGCCCCTGGGTCCGGGTGATCCATGCGCCCCTGGGTCCGGGTGAAGCTGGATCCCGGGTCTGGGTGAGGCCACGCGCCCCTGGGTCTGGGTGAAGCTGGATCCCGGGCCCGGGTGAGGCTGTGTGCCCCTGGATCCGGGAGAGGCTGGGTCCCGGGTCCGGGTGAGGCCTCGCGCACCTGGGTCCGGGTGAGGCCACGCGCCCCTGGGTCCAGGTGAAGCTGGATCCCATGTCCGGGTGAGGCCATACGCCCCTGGGTCTGGGAGAGGCTGCGTACCCCTGGGCTCGGGTGTGGTCACACACCCCTGGGTCTAGGTGAAGCCTCACACCCCTGGGTCAGTGTGAGGCCGTGCGCCCCTGGATCCGGGTGAGGCCACGCGCCCCTGGGTCCGGGAGAGGACACACGGCCCTGGGTCTGGGTGAGGCCACGCGCCCCTGGGTCCGGGTGAGGCCACACGCCCCTGGGTCCGGGCGAGGCCACGCGCCCCTGGGTCTGGGAGAGGCCACGCTCCCCTGGGTCCGGGTGAAGCCACGCGCCACTGGGTCTGGGTGAGGCCATGCGCCCCTGGGTCCGGGTGAAGCTGGAGCATCCCGGGTCCGGGTGAGGCCGTGTGCCCCTGGATCCAGGCGAGGTGGGTCCCGGGTCCGGGTGAGGCCGCGCGCACCTGGGTCTAGGTGAGGCCACACGCCCCCTGGGTCTGGGTGAGGCCACGTGCCCCTGGGTCCGGGTGAGGCCACGCACCCCTGGGTCCGGGTGAAGCTGGATCATCCCGGGTCCGGGTGAGGCCATGTGCCCCTGGATCCGGGTGAGGCTGGGTCCTGGCGGTGAGGCCACACGCACCCGGGTCCAGGTGAGGCCATGCGCCCCCTGGGCCCGGGTGAGGCCACATGCCCCTGAGTCCGGGTGAAGCCATGCCCCTGGGTCCGGCCAAGACCAAAACAGAGGGTGTCGGTCATGCATTACCACCATTTGTCCACCATCCAGAGCTGAGGGGTCAGTACTGACATGTACACATAAGGAACTGGTGGACATTGATATGGGGTCTCAAAAGAACTGTTGGTCCAGAAAGAAACTCACTACAGACTGATTCATTTGCCTGTCAGCATAACTATTATTGCTCATCTCACATTCAGTTCTTATAAGTATATCTCTAGTGACACATGATCTTGCTCATCTAGGGGAAATGATGAACAACATAGACTGATGAACAAGAACAGAACCAGAAACAGGGAGGCATCGATCAGACTATCGGGCCTCAGAGGGAAGATAGGGGAGGGTGGGGGGAGGGAGGAGAGATCAACCAAGGGACTTGTGTGCATGCGTATAGCCTAACCAATGGTTAAGTTCAACAGGGGGTTGGGGCATCCGTGGGAAGGGGTGTGGGATGGGAATGGGGGGATGAGGACAAATATGTGACACCTTAATCAATAAAGAAATTAAATTAAAAAAAAAAATCAATAAAAATATATTTAAAAAAAAAAAAAAAAGAATAACACTTAGCACCGAAAAGACACCTGAGAGTTAAATAGCACACCATTAAGCAGACAAATGAATGACTTATTTTTGACATTTTCTTTGCAATATTTGTTGAAAAAAACACATAAATAAACCAGGGGACAACTTGCTCATATTATGAGAACCTCCAAGGTCAAAACGCTATTCCATCCTTGTATTTCCTATAACTTGCAAACCAACCTACACGAGTCCTCTGATAAAGGTCAACTAAGTCCAAGGTGTCCTCCTACAGTTCAGATTTCACAACGAACTAGGTGCCACATCTGGCTAGCATACTGGCATTTTTGTTATTGTGAAACACCCCTTGTACTTTTATTATCATTTCCTGAGTCCCAGGTTGGGCTCTTTGAATATTTATTATGATTACCTTCTGGCCAATGGCAACAGAGCATCATGTTCTAAAGAAATTACAGTGTCCTGACAATTATCCAACTAATGAAGTCAACAACATCTCATTCTGTTTTGACTTCTGAGCAATGAAGTTGATAATAGTGAGACCTTGTTGGTATAATTTGTCAAATCCGCCATGCTTCTCAGCAGGCATTGCCTTTCTGTCTTCTGGACTATGGGTAGATATCTATAAAAAAAAATCTCATTGGGACTGTTGTATACTGGCTAAGTGTTGTAGCTCTTACACTTTGCCATTTGTTTGTGGAACTGGAAAAGTATTGCTGAGTTCCTAGTTTTAGTTATTTTTTTTAGTGAGACAAATCACTATGTAATCCCAAGTATTCATTTACTAAATGTAATCCATTCGCTATAAAATCTAAAGCTAAGATCCATTTTTAGAACAAGTCCAATTTGTTATCATATGATTATAGTAAAAACATACAACATCCTAAATTATCAACTTTTTTTACATAAAGATATCATATGGGATTTTAGGAGTCAGGTCTAAATAAATTAATTTATTTTTAAAAAACATTGCCCCAGATTTTAAATAACCTCCAATTAACTTTGTTAGTAATACTGAATGCTATGAAATTAAGAAGGAGATTGAGAAAATCTATATATGCAACATACACATTGTTTGGTATTTTTACAGTGTTCTTTCATTATCAAAACTTCCCTACTCTTATTTCATCTATGGTAGGGGCACCAAGAGTAATTCACTATTTGAGGTCTTACCAAGATTGCTACTTTGAGATGTTCGGGTTCTTCTTTCTTCTTTATATTCAGAAGTTAGTTGTTGCTTCCTATGTACAAAAAAAATGGTGATAAATAATGTTACTCTCTTAATATTAACACAAAAATATTTTCCAAATATACTAAATTCATAGAATATTTCACATAATATCAGAACTAATATTAAAACTTTAATTATACCATAGACTTTATATTTGTAAGTTCTACAACTGTTTAATGAAGCATGTAATTTCAAAAAAAAAAGGGTGTAACAGTCATGATTTGAGGGCAGTATAGTTCAGTGAATTAATTAGAATTAGTTTGATATCACAAATGTCTTAAACTCACACATCCTAATTCTATAACCCACAGCCATTTGTTCTCAAATGAGCCATTTTTCTTTGGCTCAAGGACCTCTGCTACAAAATAAGAATCTTACTACCTTATTGAAGAAGGTTGTTAGGAGGATGAAATGAGATGAT
The DNA here is from genome assembly GCA_025583905.1 of Ia io. Taxonomy (NCBI): domain Eukaryota; kingdom Metazoa; phylum Chordata; class Mammalia; order Chiroptera; family Vespertilionidae; genus Ia; species Ia io. Next base: position 121,611,885 of record JAJQQW010000002.1, read on the forward strand.
ACAGCAAAATGATATGCTCAGAAAAATAGTAAAACAAAGAAAAAATCTAGTTATGAACTTTATTTGTCAAAACTATTTTGGAATCCCAAATGAACCCCAATGTGGGCTATTCATGGTTTGTAACATAAAAATGTTGCAGTTTTCAGAAAATGTTATTAATTTTGGTATTACCAGTACTCCCGTTGTGGTTTGTATTTCAGGGCATCTCAGCTATTATATAACTGGCAGCTAAGTATATATACAAATATATTACCTCATGCAGTCAGATAACACCATGCTCCCTTTATTTTTGCAGCGAATCATACTAGCAGCACAAAGAAAACTAAGAGAAGTCAGGACCTGGCCTGGACTCCTAATATCACTTCTCTACCTACTCGCCCTGTGAGCCAGCAGATCTTTATGAGAACAACGCTTACTCTCCCTGTCCACCCAATTGGCTTGGAAGATGCAATCCTATTGGTCACTCATGGGTACAGATGAGTCATGGATGGGCCCTTAGCAATTTTAAGGGCCAATAACTAATTTTTGATTCAGAGCTTTCTGTTGGCTGCCTTACATGTGAGGCATAATTTAAATTTTGAAACTTGAGGTAAAGTTTCCTTGTTATGGCAAAGAGATCACTTACGGGGACAACCTCAATTATGGAGCCTCAAGCAAGCTGGTGCTTACTGTTCTGGAAAGGCCTTATGGGACCTTCCACTACATAAACAAAGATGCTCCACAGGATAGAGAGTGACCTTGGAGTGCAGATCTGTTAACAAAGGAGGAAAGAACGCCTGGTCTTCTCCTGCGGCATTATTTGAATCTCTCTGGAAGCTTAGGATGGTTACAACTAACTCATGCTTCTTCTATCCAAAGCTCTTCCTATTTCATGGTCCCCAGCTTTAATAAATGTACTCTCATAAAATTTTAAAAAGAACAAACTATTGTACCTTTTTATCTGATCGTCTTTTGCACCTCTGCTTACTATAAATTCCACCATTTTCTTATTGTTTGCAAGTTTAGCAAGTGCAAGTGGTGTGAGGTCATTCTGTAAAGCATCAAAAACAATTTATAATTTAAGAATTACATATATCCAAGTTGAATATTAAAAATTATGAAAGATCCTCTGAACTTACACGTATAATATAGAAAGTAAATTTAAAAAGTAGCCCCTTTTGCCCTGGCCAGTGTTACACAATGGCTGGAGTATCAGCCTGCACATGGAAGGGTGGAGAGTTAGACTCTCATTCAAAGGCAAGTCCCTGGGTTGCAGCTTGGATCCCTAATCCCAGAGGGGGTCCAGGGGGAGGCACCCAATCCAACTGTCTCTCACATAGATGTTTCGCGCTCTCTCCCATCTGTTCCCTCACTCCACTCTCTCTAAAATCAATGGGGAAAAATATCCTCTGGTCAGGATTTCAGGATTTAAAAAAAAAAAAAAAAAAAAAAAAAAGAGCCCCTTTCTTCTCACCCCTGTGCAGTCACTGGCTGTTCTTCCCTTTAAAATGCCCTCCACTGCCTCTTCAACAGATTAACTGCAACATCCTTCTCCAAATCTCACTTCCAACATTTACAGTCCGGGTTCCAAGAATCTTTGTTCCTATCCTGGTATCCTGTCGTTATTTTGTTGCCGGTGGACTGGGGCTTCCTCTTCCCACTTGCACTCACCCAGCTCTCCCTGCTGGGCACTAGGCCTCCTCCTCCCACCCACCCCCAACAGCACCATTTCCCAAGCCCCTGCCAGCATAGCAGCCAGTCCCCAGCATCACTTCACTCCCCCAGGCCTTCAGTCCTTAGTGGGCTCTGAGCCTATCTCCCACTCCCAGGCACTAACAGGAAGTTCTACCTTCTGGGGTGGAAGGGTAGCTGGGAGGCAGAGCTTTGCCCCTTCCATGGACAGGACATTTCCCCAGTCCCCAACTGGGCTTTGGAGTTGTTTCCATGGTGACAGGGCCTGATCTATTGTATTTAGTATATGTATGTGAGAAAGAAAATGCCTGTGCCCAGCTGGTGTGGCTCAGTGTTTGAGTGTGGACCCATGAACCTGGAGGTCACGGTTGATGACAAGTGAGGGAACATGACAGATTTGTGGGCTCAGTCTTCAGTAGGGGGTGTGCAGGAGGCAACCAATGGATGATTCTCTTTAATCATTGATGTTTCTCTCTCCCTCTCCTTCCTCTCTTAATACAAACATAATTTTTTAAAAAATGCTTGTAACTAAACTAAAAATATTTCAAATATTTTATAAATAAGGTTACTTGAGCTATACCTTGTTTCTCGATTTAAAATCTGCCCCGAAATTAAGCAGCTTTTCCACTGTAGCTTTATTGTGACCAAGGACAGCATAGTGCATAGCAGTGTTGCCATCGTTGTCCGATACGAATAGATTGGCACCACGGTTGATCAGCTCATGTGCACATTCGTTATTCTGGTATTGTAGGGCCTGTCAGTATTATGCCAAGAAATAGATTATAAGTTCTAGAAATTTCAAGGAAACATTCCACAAGTTTCACCAATGAGTTTTAGTTAAATGAGATGAATTGCTTTTTATTCTAATTAAATCAAGCCCATCTCATGTCTTTCAGCAATGACTTATAGTCAATGAGATAAATCCATTTTTATTTTAATTAAATCAACCCCATCTCATGTTGACATAGCTGGCGAGTACATACATAAATCAGAGGTGTCTTTTGCTCATCGTCACAGAAGTCCATTATGCCGTGTCTCTTCACTAGGAGTCTCACCATCCTTGGATGGCCATAGGCACAGGCCACATGGAGAGCAGTCCTACGGAAGTCAGAGGACTCTTTAGGAACATAGAGGGCACTATCTCAAAACATACATTATCCATGTAATTGTAAACATTTATCCCTATGACTTCAAAACAAATATATGTTTTCTTCTGGAAACGGTACAATATTTCTTAGTTCTTGTTACTCACCACATTAATGAAGGAGAAGCCTATTTGAATACAGAGAGGATGACCTGGGAATTCAGCTCAACTTGGGTCTGATCTTATTTTAACTGTCACTTATTAGCTCCCGTGGCCTTTCTGTGCCTCAATTTTCTCATCAACAAAATGGAGAAAAATATAATAATTATCTTCCAGGACACCACTGTTTGCTTCAATGAGAATCTATGCAAAGTGTGTATTACAGTTCCTGGCACACACAAAAAAGCAGCTCAATAATTGTTAGATAATATTAGTATCATGATTACTATTACTACCACTTTATAAAGACATTTCAATTAAGTAAAATGATATCATTATACCTACTCTGCAGAACTGTTTTAAGGATCAGCAAGAACACACTATTTCAATGATTCTAAAATGCTTCTCTTCTCACACTTTAACATCTCTGACATTGGAATCCAGTTTTTAATTCAGAAGGTGTTACAACTATTATTGGCAGCATTTAAAAATTTTTATTGATGCATGAAATACTGGCATCATGCCATCCATGGTGCTTTACATTAAGTGAAATAATGGTTAATACAGCAGAGCTCTTACAATTCTAATCATTGGTTGGCATTTAAATAAATTTTAGTTCTTAAAAGCCTTATGAGGGAAAGAGAACTAAAAAAGCAAAACAATAATTTTTAAATTTATTTAAAAAAAAACTTAAGCCAAAGGAAATGCAGGATTCAAATAAATAGGATGACTCATTTTGTCCAATATTTTCATGTATAGATTGTATGGAAAACAGACATTCCCAATGATCAATATTATTTAATCTATCTACACTAATAAAAGAGAAGCATGCAAATTGACCATCACTCTGCTACACCCACCAGGCAATCAGAGCGAGTATGCAAACTAATCCAACAAATATGGCAGCAGCCACAGAGCTAGAGCAGCAGGAGGTTTAGGTTGCCCCAGTGATGGAGGAAGCCAAGATTCCCGCCCACCCTGGCCGGCCCTGGCCTCCACTCAAGGCTACAAAGTTCCAATTATAGACGGCAAATAAATCCCAGACACCAGGGCCTAT